>BEXV01001081.1:34492-93967 GCA_003118195.1 Hemicentrotus pulcherrimus | reverse complement strand
CCCCCCCCCCCTCCCCAGGTTCTATTCCGTACTGTAGCCATGATGGTTCCAGATTATGCCATGATTGGAGAGATCATGCTCTATTCGTATGGCTTTGTGGATGCCAGGAACCTCTCAGTTAAGATCGTCACAACCTACCGTCTCTGCTCAGAACAGCTCTCTTCCCAGTTTCACTACGATTACGGCATGCGAGCTGTCAAGGCTGTGTTGGCCGCTGCTGGCAATCTCAAACTCAAATTCCCGGATGAGAATGAGGATATTTTGGTAGGTATTAAGAGTGGAACTGGTTTTTTATGACATTTGATAATTCTTTCTGATTTACAATTTTGAACATTCTATACCTTGTGTTGTTTATGAAGTATGTTGTAATGCTAGCTTAAAAAGTTATTATATGGTGACATGGATCTAACAGAAAATTCTCAGTAAAATTGTGTTCAACTCTATTCATTTTGCCATTCTTCTTTCAACAAATTTGTACCTCTTTACCTGTTTTTGAACAAGTGAAGGTACTACCTTTAACATGCGATGCTTTTCAATGTTTACATCTGGCCCTATTTAGTAAAGGGTCGAGATTGTATGCAGTCGATTGCAAGTCTAGGAGTCGATTGCAAATCTAATCAATAACAAAGTTGCATTTGCCAACTTCTCACATAAGGAGTTTAAATGATAAGAAAAACACTAGTTGAGTTGCTAATAGCTTTGATCATTTGCAATGCTTTGTAGGAAGGGGACCTAGGATTTATTTGATCTATATGACAAACCAAGTCCATCGTTTCTTTTGTCTGTTGAGCTATTTTGCTTTTTACCTTCTCCTCTGAACAGCTCCTGAGATCCATCATGGATGTGAACCTGCCCAAGTTCTTGTCACATGACATCCCATTGTTTGAAGGCATCATATCGGATCTCTTTCCCGGTATCACCCTACCCAAGGCCGATTATAAGCTCTTCATGGAAGCCGTGTATGAGATCTGTGAGAAACACAACCTCCAACCGGTGGAGAACTTCCTGGAGAAGCTCATCCAGACATATGAGATGATGATAGTCAGACACGGGTAAGTCAGACGGATTCAAAAATTGTCCTTGGATTTTAAGACCCCTGCTTTACCACATTACTATTGACCTGATATGATGCAGGTATTAATAAAGTACCTTTGATGCTGTATGATGTTAATCGTAGTTCCATGGTTTGAAATAAGTAGAAATCAGAGAGAGAAAGAGAGAGTCTATAGGAAAGTGTGAGTCATTATTTTCATTTATATCTCTGAAAGGTAAGAAATTGATTGAATCTGTTATTTCATATTCTGAATAAGACTTTGATAAAATGTCCTGTTTTGGGAGTACAATAGAGACTACCAATTTCATGAAATTATTTCACATAAACTTTTCACCCCCCCAAAATTCTAAAATCAAATACAATCTTTGAATATTTTTCCATCTATTGTATAGTTTCATGCTTGTGGGAGAGTCTTTCGCAGGCAAGACTGAGGTTCTCCATGTCATGGCTGAGGTTCTGACTCTCTTGAATGAGAAAGGGCTGAATGAGGAGGAGAAGGTCATTTACAGAACGGTCAACCCTAAGGCTGTCACTATGGGTCAACTCTTTGGACAGTTTGACCCAGTATCTCATGAGGTCAGTACGAGATTGTCAGACTATGACTATATCAATGAGGAAGGCGAATCAGAACCAAGATATTTTGATATACAGGATAAAAATGTTTTAATATTTCAGCATAGAAAATGAAACATCTTGAAGGAAATTTTAAAACTAAATGTCTTTATGCTTTCACCAGCTCACGATCATCACACTGTACATTCCTTTTCATTCCAAATTCCAAAATTTTTTATCATTGTTTGCTCTGATTAGTATAGTTTGAAGTATGGAGATTTTCATTTGTTAATTATAGTTAAATCACTGATGTTTGACATTGTAAAATATTGCTGTATATGAATGAATTTTTATTTCTCTTGTAACTTCAAAGAAATGGCATCACTAATTAAGCCATGCATTTATTATCACCATTAAAGACTTCTGACAAAATGTTAATGCCTTGTGAATGTCACCACCTCTTTACGCAGTGGACGGATGGAATTGTTGCCAACACCTTCCGTGAGTTTGCATCAACGGACACACCCGATCGCAAGTGGGTCATATTTGATGGCCCCATTGATACTCTGTGGATCGAGAGTATGAACACTGTACTGGATGACAACAAGAAGCTATGTCTGATGAGTGGAGAGATCATCCAGATGTCACCACCTATGAGCCTGATCTTTGAAGCCATGGACCTCTCACAAGCTTCGGTGAGTTTTTATGGGAAAGAGTAATAACTACAGGGATCCTCAATATCTGTTACATATGGGAGCTTTTCTAGGAAATGGGGAAAAGGTGAGGGCTTCTCTATATCATAATCTGTTTATGTAATGCAGAATAAGGTTGATCATTGATCAGGGTTGTGCCCAGACCCCAAGAGATATCAACCCCCAAACCCCCATACACAGATTTTATCCTGGGTTTAGCTCCATTAGCTTTTGAGGTTCATTACAAGGAACTGCACTTCCTTACGTTTACTCACCTAGCCAACCTGGCTAAAAGTAGAATGGCATATATTGTATAGATTCTTTTGATCATCTTATGTAACAAAGAATTGCTTATAATCCTATATACACATGTATATGAAGTTAAGATTTCTCACTTATATCTTGTTAATTTTCTGTTTTTCTTCTTCCCTGACAGCCTGCCACTGTTAGCCGCTGTGGTATGATATACCTGGAGCCTTCCAACTTGGGTTGGCGACCTGTCTTCAAGTCTTGGTGTAATGTACTTCCAGAAGAACTCCTCAAGGAACTTCCTCTTGTGCAGGCTCTCTTCAACTGGCTTGTAGAACCTTGCATTGACTATGTCAGAAGGAACTGCAAAGTAAGCTATGTTCGGCTGAGTGATCAATTAAGTTTTTTATAGTAGACCTATCCCAAAATGTGATGAAATTGCAAAATTCAGTGTTTTATCTTTGTTTTTCACCTTTTAATAAGTCTCAATAGATCACATACATCTGATAATTTTAAAAGTTTGTAAAGCATGCAAGCATTACTTTCTTTGATGGTCATGATGATGGATGTCCTTGTTTTTTTTTTGGAGAGGGGGTATTTAACGAGCATAGTAGAAAATACAACCATTATAGATATGAAAACAGTTGATGAATATAGTTTTCAGTGCTGTTTTCATCATCAATATATGTTAATATTGATTTTTCAATGTTTTCTCATTTTAGGAATATGTGGCAACGAGCATCAACAATATGGCACGTTCTCTGATGTACTTCGTCAAAATGTTCATGGACGATAACTTACCAAACTGTGATCCAAAGAACCTCAAATCATGGCTCACTGTAAGCAAAATATTTATTTGATTACAAATATTTAGTCTCTTTTGCTTTCTCTCTCTCTCTCTCTCTCTCTCTGTTTCTTTCTCGTGCTCTGTGCATGTCTTTTATCTTATTCTTTGAGAGGAAAATAAGACTGAATAAGACTGAAAGTCTGAAAATACAATAGAAGAAACAAACAAGGCCATTTACCTTCAATTTAACTTTTGAATAACTCGCTCTAAAGGTGAAAGAAGAGAAAGATAGGTGAGTATTTCAATTTGTGTGATTTTAACCATGTATATTCGATCTGGATATTCAGAAACAAAGCTTTTAGAAACATATGTCATATTTCACAGAGTTAATTAGCATCCATGATGTTATGTTGTAGAGCTAACTAATTTGTTTGATTTATTTCCACAGAACACGTTTCTCTTTTCAATCATCTGGTCGGTGGGATGTACGACGGACAACGATGGCCGTGCAAAGTTTGACGCGTACCTGAGAGACATCATTACGGGCAAATCAGAAGACCACCCCATCCCAGGGGAGGTTGGCAAGCTGGATGTACCCCTCCCTCCTGAAGGCCTGGTCTATGATTATCTATTTGAGGTAAGTGAACAGAATCTTGGGGGAGGGGGTGGTGGGGGGTTTCGCTTTATTAAATATTTCAGACAATTTCAATACATATTGGCAATATGATAATAATATGTCGACAATGAGAATATTGTGCATATTTTAATGAAGTGTATCAATAATCTAGAACACTGCACTAGAACTCATTAATGTTTCAGAAATTTTGGAAAAGATTTATGTAACTGCAAAGTAACAAATGGTTGATTGATTCCATATGAATCCTTATTGCATTATGTTTAAATTATTTACTATTTGTGTGTGATTCATCTGTTTCCATTATTGTGAACATGATTGGCAATGTTTTTCACGTCAAAGCCATGCAGAACATGTAGTAATAGGATCGTAAACTGAATTTGGAATGTGATCTGTAGTAAGGGATATGAACATAAGTTCACCAAATGTTCCTTTTGTTCTCTATTGCCACAGTACAAGGCAAGAGGGAAGTGGACCCACTGGAATGACACCATACGTAATGCAGAGGTTGGTCAGGGTAAGAAGGTCCAAGAGATCATTGTCCCGACCATGGACACTGCACGCTACACCTATCTCATGGATATTGCAGTCAGGCATCAGAGGTGAGTAAGACATTCTTGTCCTTAAGGTTGTTTTCTGGTATTCTAGCTGTCCTGCATAACCTTTTCCTTTAGGCTGTTATTGTAAAAGTTGTTGTCTTGTATATAGCACAACTATCAACATGAATAGTCTGGCCTCCCATCTCGATATAGCTTCCTCAGTGAGCTGTTAAAGGGATTACACCATCAAGTAAATACACATCAGCAATCTTTTGCACAGAATTGAAGATTTATTTTGTGTGATTGTACAGATTCTTAGAAGTCTCTGTGTTTGTCTGCTCTTACTTTCCAGGGCAGTCCTGTTTGTAGAACCTATAGGTAAAAATTTGTCTTGTTCATAGAACAACTATCAACATGAATATCTAATCGTCGGCAGTCCTTTGCACAGAATTGAAGACTTATTGTGTGTGATTGTACAGATTCTTAAAAGGCTATGTGTTTGTCTGCTCTTCCTTTCCAGGGCAACCCTGTTTGTAGAACCTATAGGTAAAAATTTGTCTTGTTCATAGAACAACTATCAACATGAATATCTAATCATCGGCAGTCCCTTGCACGGAATTGAAGAATTATTGTGTGTGATTGTACAGATTCTTCAAAGTCTATGTGTTTGTCTGCTCTTCCCTTTTTCAGGGCAATCATGTTTGTAGGACCTACAGGTACTGGTAAGAGTGTGTACGTCAAGGACAAACTGATGAACAACATGTCCAAGGATGAGTACGTTCCAATGTTTATCAACTTCTCAGCTCAGACAAGTGCAAATCAAACTCAGGTAATTAATGCATGCTACAGTGTAGTGTCAATTAACCCATAGACTAATTGAAACAATGAATGTCTTTTTGCAGACTTACTACCCAACTCGTGTCCGTTTTATTATCTATACAATAATTTAGTCAAGTTCTGACCAAAAAATGTATGAATTCGTGAGATAGAAAGTAGTAATAAACCCTGAAATTACTAGATAGAGAGTTGTACTGTGTGATCTTATGGAAATGAGTTAATTTCTCATCGTCGCATTCCTATGCATTATAATGCATTGCACATTTTTATTTTGTATCATAAGCCAAAGTTCGAAATGGTTCTCCCCTTTGTATCGTATGTCATAGTGGGACGTGCATTTTCTACACAAATTACACAATGAGACACCCGTTTATTCAGTTGAACAATAGATTGGCAGGAGAGTCAATCTCAGGTCTGATAATTACTACCTGATTTAAATCGGTTTCCCGATTTTTTTTCTTCCTGATTTTTCCAGATTTCACCCCTATTTTCCCCCAATTTTCTTACTCAAAAGGGGGGGGGGGGAATGTTGTTGAGATGCCATTTTTTGTTAGTGCTCGCTATCACCCCTGAAATCTAAAACTGAAATTAAACTCCTTGTTCTGCAGGACATCATCATGTCCAAGCTGGACAAGAGACGGAAGGGTGTGTTCGGACCACCGATGGGCAAGAAATCAGTGATCTTTGTGGATGATCTGAACATGCCTGCCAGAGAGGTGTATGGTGCCCAACCTCCTGTTGAGCTGCTGAGACAGTACTTTGACCACAAGAACTGGTGAGTTTATGTGATTCATTTTTTTCTGCTTTTACACATAATGGAACATGATTTTGATATTATCATGTTGTAATTGATCACAAGATTTGTGTGATTTAGAGCTATTATAGACATACAAAAGAATTGAAAAATAAGTAATTAATTTCAACTGAGATTTTTCTTGCTGATATAAAGAGAATTCAGTGAGTAATGATCGATGCCTAAGTTCATCAGGTTCAACCATATCTTAAAATTGTAAATTAAAGACCCACTGCACTCCTTATAGCTACTTGCACCCTCTATATAGCAAACAATGCCTAATCGGTGACCATTGATCACCCATGGTCCCCTTTATCTTATGTTAATTGAGAGCTGATTTGATGAGATAACCATCTGTCAGTGACCACGCAGGGAGGTGTAATCCCTCCTTGCCAAGCTAGTGCAGAAAAGCAGTCGAAAAGCGACCGTATTTCCCATTGTTCATAAGCTTCACAACATTCATGACCAATGGTAAATTGGAGGAATTAGATCATATATTGTTTTATGCTGTCAATTAGCTTCAAAATATTCATGACCAACGGTAAATTGGAGGAATTAGATCATATATTGTTCTATGCTGTAAATGAGCTTCCTGTCATCTTCTCCTTTCTTTTATTACCCAGGTATGACAAGAAGGACACCACTAAGATCAGTTTGATTGACATTCAGTTCCTGACCGCCATGGGTCCACCAGGTGGAGGTCGTAACCCCATCACACCTCGATTCCTCCGTCACTTCAATGTCATCGGCATTGTGCCTTTCAACGATGAAACGATGCAGAGGATATTCTCCACCATCGTCAGCTACTATATGAAGGTAAGCACAATCGGGAACCTGCTGCTTAGGACTTTAGCATAACAAATTTCAATTTCCACAATTTATGACGAATTTGCAGAAAGCCAATTAAAATTTGATAGCTTTTATCGATTGTAAATTGTTCTATATACTGCCATTAGTCCACATGTGATTGTCGAGGCAGGTTTGATTTTATTATTTTGTCAACCTCTGCATTATAGATCATTATCAAAATCCCCTTTGATATGTCCTTTTTTCCCCTCTCAGTTAAATCAAGCACTTTAAAATATGTTGTTTAATTCTCAAACATAAATGTACTTTGTAAACTTATTTGATTACGAATATACTTGTCAGTTTTTCGTTACTTGTATAATTCATTTGCTCTATATATTGTATTACTGTATGGTTTATATATGTCATTTAATTTGTGGATATTTGAGTGGAAAATAAATAAATCAAATCAAATCAAATCAAATCAAATCATCTTTTTTCTATGGTTTTGGTCCCTTTAAAGAAGAAAAATTCTTTGGATGACTTAGAACATCTTCCTTGACTTTAATAGCTATTTTCTATCTGATGTGACATCATTGCTCTTTTTCATGACAGCTTGGCTTAAGCAAGGTTAAAGTATAATAATTTTTAGACACCCTGACAATTACCTGAGATGTGTGTATTAAAATTGTTGGTAGTTTTTATCATGACAAACCATTTCTTTTTTCTTAAGGCTAATGAGTTTCCACCGGATCTGTACACCAGTGGCACCATGGTCGTCCAGGGCACCATGGAGGTCTACAAGCAAGCCATGGATAACCTCCTCCCTACACCAGCCAAGTCCCATTACACCTTCAACCTTCGTGACTTTGCTCGTGTCATCAATGGTGTCCTCCTGATCAAGAAGAAGGCCGTAGAGAGCAAGAGGACAATCACCAGACTCTGGGTTCATGAAGTCTTCCGTGTCTTCTATGATCGTCTCATTGATGATCAAGACAGAGAATGGCTCTTCCAGTGAGTACTCGTCTTGTCTTGCCAAAAATTCCAAGAGTTTTTTTCTCAATATGAATTCTTTTCTATGAATGAATAAACAAAATGAAAACGCTCGATCTACTTTGTTTTTGACCTAGCCATTTTCTTTCATCTCTTTCTTCATTCATAGGTTGTGCCGAACCCTCGTCAAAGACATCTTCAAAGACACCTTTGAGACTGTCTTTGAGCATCTAGACCCTGATAATCAAGGCATAAAGCAAGACAACATGCGCTCTCTTATGTTTGGTAATTATATGAACCCCGAGGCGGATGATGAGGATAAGGTGTATGAGGAGGTGATGTCTCTAGACGAGTTCAACAAGGTGGTAGATTTCCAGCTAGGTGAATACAACCAGATGCACAAGAATGGCATGAATCTTGTTATTTTCAGGTAGGTTTATTATTAGATTCAGCTCTCTAAATGTTTGGGATAGATATCTCGATTGTATGTTTATTAAGTATTCTTTATGTTAGTTTATCTATATTTCCTATACTTTCAACCTTCAAAAGGGCAATGGCCATTCCAAGCTATTCTCCTAAGGATCCTACACGATCACTTCAGTCAATAATGTACCAATCGTGAATTAATTCTTGTCTTAGAATCTTGCTGGTACTTGAGGACTGGACTTGAAAATATCTCAATTTTTCCTTTAAAATACAATTTAAATGTGGTCTTAGATTAAGAAAGTATGACATCAAGAAAAGTTTGTTTAAAATGGTCCACATCAAAGCCCACATCTCACACTATGTATCTTTCTCTCTATGCCATTTTGTCCCTTCCTCTCTTCCAAACCCAGGTACGTCCTTGAGCACTTGTCACGCATCAGTCGTATCCTGAAGCAGCCTGGAGGCAATGCTATGCTGGTAGGAGTAGGCGGTAGTGGTCGTCAGTCCTTGACCCGCCTTGCTGCTCACATGGCTGGCTTCAGTCTCTTCCAACCTGAAATCTCCAAGAGCTACGGCATGAACGAGTGGAGGGAAGATCTCAAGGTAAGTTAATCAGAGGTCACTCACTGGTATTGATATGCAGTGTAGTGGTGCGAAAATGAATAATAATGGAGACTGCATGCTCAAAATCTTTCTTTTAATCAGACAGGTTACTACTTTCAATGTTGGACATTTTTAGTCACTTGGGGAATGAGGATTTTTACCAGAGTTGTTTAATGTGTTGCTTTTGTACTAAACTTTTGTATTTTTAAACCTCTTCCTAAACTTGGTTCAAGCATTTCTAAACTTCTTTTGAAATACTGGCTCTATGTTTAAAAGATTTAATGCTTATGTAAAGACCAAAATTGTGAAGTATAAACTTCAGTAATCTGCAAGTAGTAAAGTTGATTTTGCATACTTTGTTAATCGTATAACTAATTTCTTCCAATATTATTCCCCCCCCCCCCCTTAGAACCTGCTAAAGAATGCTGGGGCTTATGGCAAGCCGACAGCCTTCCTGATCACAGATACTCAGATCAAGGAAGAATCCTTCTTGGAAGACATTGACAACCTCCTGAATGCTGGTGATGTGCCAAACCTTTACCCTCCAGATGAAAAGGCAGAACTCTTGGAGGTAATGTACCCATTTCAGCTCAACATACCTTCTTGCCTTGTATGTGACATAACTGTGTACTCGTATTGTTTCTTGGGAGAAAAATATAAATGCTTAGAACTTAGTTTCCTTTGGAGATTTGCTAGCTGAAAAGTTAGTCTTCCAAAAATGTTCCATTTCATGTATTTAAAAAAAACTCTGTCAATAGCATACTATAGATGTTTTGTGTACAAGAAAAAAATAGCAAATACTGTTTTTTCTGCTGAAATAATATGGAATCTCTAAAAGATTTATGATGTATAACTTGAAAAGCTGAAGGTGTTTTAAATGATTTAGGTGTAGTGTATCTATTGTAGAACAATCTGATTCAGGTTATGCCAATATTTTCTTCCTCTTTTACGATTTGATTAGGCTGTGAGACCAGCAGCTCAAGCTGGTGATAAGAATGCAGACTTCAGTCCCCTGGCCCTCTTTGCCTTCTTTGTCAATCGTTGTAGAGAGAACCTCCATATCATCATCGCCTTCTCACCCATCGGAGATACCTTCAGGAATCGTCTGAGGCAGTTCCCGTCCCTCATCAACTGCTGTACCATCGATTGGTTCCAGGTAAAGAGTCAATTATAACACTCAAACATTGTTTATAGAGGTGTATTTGATATTGTACACTTCAGTTCATTTAGAAGTCTTTCATTTCCAGGGTTTCTTTCACTATGAAATTATATTTTGTCATTTTAAAATAAATTTGTCATTTCGTAAAAACTTTTATCATCAAACGACATATCACCCTCTTCCCATCTACCTCCCACCTCTGTTTTAGGCATGGCCTGAGGACGCCTTGGAAAGGGTAGCCAACAAATTCTTGGAAAACGTAGAGATGGAGGATGATGAAAGGGGCAATGTTGTCAACATATGCAAGCACTTCCACACAAGTGCTCGAAACCTTTCTGAAAAGTAAGTAATCATTGTGTTTCGGAACCTTTCAAGGGGCAGTTGGACTAGAAACTTGAATAATATTGCATTCAATGACTGCTCGTTTGGAAATCTTTGATTAGTAGAGGATAGTGATTACAATAACCTAGTAATTCTAATCAAATCCTGAAAGAACTTGAATTTTATGAACAAATTCATTCCAGAAATACCTTGCTGGAAATACCAGTGTTCAGTAAAGCAAAAGTTTATTATGAAAGTTTGTTTGTTATTTATGCCATCTGAAATATTTTAATTGTAACTCACTTCTTACCTTATCTAGGAATATTCTATTTAGACAGAAATTGAGCCTCTTTATCTCATTGTGACGAATTAAACAGGTTCTTTTCTGAGTTGGGGAGGCACAACTACGTGACACCAACCTCCTACCTGGAGCTGATCTCGGCGTTCAAGACCCTGCTGGGTAAGAAGCGTGATGAGACAGCCAAGGCCAAACGGCGTTATGTGGTGGGTCTTGAGAAGCTCAAGTTTGCTGAGAAGCAGGTCGGTGAGATGCAGGTGGAACTGGTGGAACTACAACCCCAGTTTGTGGTGGCTTCTGAAAAGAATGAAAAAATGTTGAAGGTGAGCCGTCTCATTGCTTTTTGATAGGAAGTGTGTGAAACTATAATCTTTTGGTATCGCTCTCGTGGAGACAGGGCTTGAGATGAAATTTGCTAACTCTTGTCTAATGGAGCTTGATAGTAATTCACATTAAAGTAGACCTAAACATTGACCACCTAAAGTAATAAGACATCACATACTACATTGTCAGTTTGTTTGAAACATATTCTACTTTTATTTCTGTAACATAGAGGAATTCATTGTTTAAAAGCATTGGATAATGATTCTTGCTTGCATTATCATGGAAAATTTGATTACAAAGAAGTGTTCTGCATCATTTGAGATTCTACTCTTTTTAAAAATAGATATCAGTAGTTACATAGCATAGTATTTGCTTTCATGAGATGCACCCAGACCCCATTCTAAATGGCAATATTTGTTTAATTTACAGGTGATAGAGAAGGAGTCGGTGGAAGTGCTGGCTACCAGCGAGGTGGTGAAACGTGATGAAGCATCAGCCAATGAGCAAGCTGCCGAAGCCCAAGGCCTTAAGAATGAATGTGAGAGTGATCTAGCTGAAGCTATCCCAGCTTTAGAGGCTGCTCTAGCTGCTCTCAACACACTCAAGGTACGGAATTAGATAAAAATAAGAATACCAAGAAACATACTCTTTTAATATGCATGTATAGAACTTTTCATAGTTCTGCTAAAAACGCTGTGTATTCTCTGTGAAATCTGCATTCATTTTTCTTTTTTATAGATGTAGAACTTTATACTAAAACATCATTTTAATTTTGTATCCTTCTAGCCTTCTGATATTGCAGTAGTGAAGACCATGAAGAACCCACCTGCTGGTGTCAAGCTTGTGATGTCAGCTGTGTGCGTCATGAGGGGCATCAGCCCAGAGAAGATCGCAGATCCTGCTGGTACAGGAGGAAAGATCCTAGACTACTGGGGACCCTCCAAGAAACTTGTAGGAGACATGAACTTCCTGAACATGCTCAAGACCTATGACAAGGATAACATCCCGGTGAGTACAGAATAGACATGTGGTAGTGAAAGCTATTTGATGGAAAAACTTAAATGAGGGATATGACAGGGATGTTGCTTTGCTGAACAGTAACCATGTGACAACAACTTTAGGTCAGATCAGAGGAACTGAGTGACTGACAGTTCAGTACCTTGCCTTATAATAATATTCCACTGACATTCATGCATGTAGCTATGAATCTGGGATTCTGTAGTTTTTACACATCTGCTTAAGGTATTGAGAAGAATCCTTGAATCTCTAATTCAATAACCTCTTCTTTTGTATTGGGTAATTAGGTGGCTACGATGAAGAAGATCCGTAGTGAATTCATGACCAACCCAGAATTTGATCCTGCCAAGGTCGCCAAAGCTTCCTCAGCTGCAGAAGGTCTCTGTAAGTGGGTAACTGCTATGGAGGTCTACGACAGAGTGGCCAAGGTTGTTGCTCCAAAGAAAGAGAAGCTGAAGGAGGCAGAGGAGTCCTTAGCAACCACCATGTCAATCCTGAATGGTAAGAAAGTTCTGTTTGCCTTCATCTGCAAAACCTTATTGTGGTTGGAGCATAATGAAATTATGCGACAGAAGCTGTACATTGCTTAATTTATTACTTGCCTCTCTATTCTTCCCCAAATCTCTAACAACACACACGTATTAACAAAAACGGTAAAATTCTGATATAAAGAGAGGATCATATAAACTAGAACTTGTAGTATAAACTTCATGCTTCCTTTTCATCTTTTCATTTTCAGCCAAACGAGCTGAGCTAAAGGCCGTTGAGGATCGGCTGCAGGCTCTCAAAGATCAGTTCCAGGAAATGACGGACGAGAAGGACCGGCTGGAGAAACAAGTGGACCTCTGCGCCAAGAAGCTGGAAAGGGCAGAGAAACTCATCGGTGGACTTGGTGGAGAGAATGAGAGGTACAAGAATATTTAGTTCACCACAATCTTTTACCATCTGTTTTAATAAATTCTTGAGTATTTCTTATTTTTACTCCCCTTGTTCTCTCCTTTTGCTCATAATGCACAATGGAATAGTTAGATGGCTATGAAATTTAGAGCATTGATATTATCCAGATTGGAAAGGAAATTTTGCATTTACCAGAACCTTTTAAGTAATTTTTATAGCAAAGAAAAAAATATTCAAAAAATAGATGGTGATGTGTAAATGGACATCTATGTGTAAAAACATTGTCTTGTGAGACAAGATATGCCAAACAGATAACTGTTTTAGCAGCAACTTGGTGATACTACCTGCTGCGGTATGACAATTAATGGGATTAAATCCTCTCCAAATGCAGGTGGACAATAGCAGCTGCCAATTTGCAGAGCATCTATGACAACCTGATTGGTGATGTCTTGATATCGTCTGGTGTCATAGCCTACCTAGGGGCTTTCACCTCCTCCTATAGAAATAGCTGTACGACAGACTGGACAAAGCTGTGCACGGTATGTTGGTTTCTACTTGTGCTTTGCATAAAACTATACACTTTTGGTGGTATTCTTGAAAGCTGACTAACTTTAGTCCATGTTTTTTTTTGTATTTCTATTTTTCTTTTTTATTTTTTTTTTTATTATTTTATTTTTTTTTTAATTTTTATTAAATTTTATTTTTTTATTAATTTTAAATTATATTTCTATTATATAATTATGTTATCATGGCAATTTAGGGACAAATCATTTTATTCAAAATTATATTCTTATGGACACTTGGCATTCCATAATTATCGGTGGATTAAACCATGGACCGTTAGTCCGCTTTCGAGAATACCACCCAGTATCTTCTATATGTATCAAGCTTACAAATAGCCACTACTATCATCATCATTATCAGCATCAACCTCATCAATATTCCTTTATTTGTATTTAACTAGGGGGACCTACAGCTCATGTCCTATCGGAGGGGCTAACTGATTATTCGGTTTCAGTCCTTACTTGTCAGCATTAAGCATTTTAAAAAGTTTTCTAATCTGGGATATCCCCAAAAGATTTGTACTCTATGCACTGACATGTGATGCCTCTAATCAATGTACTGTAAAATACTTAACCTCCACTTGTGTAAAGTGGTTTAAATTTGCAATTTTTTTTGTTGTCTATGTCTTTACCACAGAATGTGAAAATTCCGTGTTCCGATGAGTTCTCTCTGAGTAACACATTAGGAGAACCCATCAAGATCAGAGCCTGGAACATTGCTGGTCTCCCCACGGACAACTTCTCTGTCGACAACGGTGTCATCGTCGACAACGCCAGGAGATGGTGAGTAATTTCCCAAACAAACAACAACAATTCCTAAGATGGAAGGTTATTTGAAAGCAAGCAATATAATCAGTTTCTCAATTCTACACATTACAGCAGACTTTCTTTTAAATGTTCTCCTTCCAATATTGATTTAAAACCACATACAAGCAGTTGATGGTGATGAGTTGCCTGTAGTGGTGATCAGTGCTACTGGACTTCACTCTACTTAAAATGAAATTTGAAAAGTATCATTATTAAAAAAGTTTATTCATGATGTTTGTTTTCATTGTATCCTATCATTGAAATTAAGACCTGTCTTTCTCCTTACCAGGCCTCTAATGATTGACCCTCAAGGTCAGGCCAACAAGTGGGTCAAGAACTCTGAGAAGGAAAACAAACTATCTGTCATCAAGTTGACTGATGGAGACTACATGAGGACCCTCGAGAATTGCATCCAGTTTGGCACCCCTCTGCTCCTTGAGAATGTTGCGGAGGAGCTGGATCCTTCTCTGGAGCCCTTGCTCCTCAAGCAAACCTTCAAACAGGGTATGTTGTGTCATTATGATTCTCATTGGTTGGTTTCACTTCATGTGACTATATTTTTTCTTCTTCTTGATTATGACTGGTGATGTTCAGAGCGTAGTTAGACGTTTAGTAGTTTTTCCCAGCGTATGTTATAATGATATGAATTGCTTATGTTGATGGCATCTTAAATCTTATCAGTACTAATTTACATGAGGGATTAGACCGCCCTGTAAGGTCATTGGACAGGTGGTTATCTCATCAACTCAGCTCTCAGTTAACATAAGAAAAAGAGGATCATGGGGGACCAATGGTCACTGATTATATATTGTGTAATATAGAGAGGGCGCAAGTAGCTACTAGTAGTGCAGTGGGCCTTTAAGAGGAAGAATTCATTATTGTTTTCACTGAATGTACTGCTTTGGAAATCATAATTTTCTAAAGATATTTGACAGTAATGGAAAAAGCAAAGAAGAAAGATAGTAAATCAAGAAATAAAGAAATACAAGATGACATCAAGTACCTAAACACCATTTTGACTTGTTTTACTACCCTTCCATGATTTAGGTGGTGTGGATTGCATCAAACTTGGAGAGAGTGTGATAGAGTACTCCCAAGACTTCCGATTCTACATCACAACCAAGCTACGCAACCCTCACTACCTGCCTGAGCTCTCCGTCAAGGTCTCTCTACTCAACTTCATGATCACTCAAGACGGTCTGGAAGACCAGCTCCTTGGTATCGTGGTTGCTAAAGAAAGGTAGGTGGGCAGTCAAACTGGTCAGCCCTTCAAGGATTAAAAAAAACTGGTCTTTATATACAGGCGATTGCAAGAGCACCTATAACTGTAACTTGATAGGGACCGAGTATTTAGGGACTTCACTGCCTGGTTTTTTTTTTTTTTTCCCTAAACATAATATAGGGACTTTGAGGAATACAATCTGCCATTCTGTAATCTCTAGAATCATTTTTTCTTTTCAACATAATAAAGTCTTGCATTGATGTTACAATATGTAACTTATGTTCTTGTGGCCCTCATTTAAATGTGATATATTGGGATGGAGATTGTAATGCAAATTTAACTTTCTAATCTACTTCAAGTTTGTCCACTGGGCCGCAGAGGGTGATCTGCTACAAAGAATTTGATAGGTAGAATCGAATTATGAATAATTGAGAAATTATTCTAATTTCTTTATGAACATATCTGTTTCTCCACCAGACCTGAGCTGGAAGAGGAGCGACAGGCCTTGATCCTGCAGAGCGCAGCAAACAAAAAGCAGCTCAAGGAGATTGAAGACAAAATCCTGGAGACCTTGTCATCTTCAGAAGGCAACATCCTAGAAGATGAAAGTGCCATTCTTGTCTTTGACTCATCTAAGGTGAGTCTCTTTCTAAACTCCTCTTCAGCCCAATATTATCTTCATCAAAGACAAACAAATGGCTTCATACATAGTAAATTTCACTCCCATACATGAGATTTCATACCTACATTCAAGTTAAATAAATTAGTTTGAATCGTCTTAATGATCATTTATAATTGTATTCATACACTGCATGGCACGGAATGGTGTAATGATGGAAAACATTTCCTTGACTTATATTTACATAAAATTCCAAGCTCAAATTAAAGAACAAATAATAGTAATAATATGTCTCATTTAAACATGATAGCCTCATCAGTATTCATGCTGTTCACCCTGAGGGCCCGACAATCATATTATTACCCCGGCTTTACTCTGGCTTTAACTGCTTCAAAGGCATGCAGAATTTAAGCTTCAGTAAGGATATCTCGATACAATGTATCCTCTTACGAAAAACACTGAGCTCTGTAATTCTATGTAAACAAATGTTTGTCCTTGTCAGGTCTTGTCCGATGAGATTTCAAAGAAACAGAAGGTCGCTGAAGAGACGGAGAAGAAATTGAACGAGTCACGCGCGGGCTACCGTCCTATTGCCAAACATTCTAGTGTTCTCTTCTTCTCCATTGCTGACCTGCCCAACATCGATCCCATGTATCAGTACTCACTCACCTGGTTTGTCAATCTCTACATCAATTCCATCCAAGACAGGTATATACATACGTTTCTTTATTTATTATGTATTTTCTTTGTGTACAAGGGAGGATGAAGATTGCAGCCCAGGGACAACAATAGAGCTTATGACTGCAAATTTAGTGCTGGAATTTTCTGAAAATTTTGTGCTTTTAGGCTTTAGATTTCATCATTTCTCAGAGATTTAGCCTCATTAATTATTTCGTTTAAATGCAAAGAGGACACCTGCAGTCTCAAACAGTCCATTTTCATTTGAGAGAAATTTACTTCATGCTATTTGTAGAATAATTGTCATGTTTTCTAGAATAATTTAGGTCAATCGAACCTGCATAGCTAGAATCCTATCAATTTTGAATTTTTAAGTTGGTTTATTGTGTAACTTCAGTTGGGTGCTAGCATCAACAGCATTATTACTTCTTTTCTTTCCATACTACAGTAACAAGTCCAAGATCTTGGAGCGCCGTCTTCGTTACCTGTCGGACCACTTCACCTACAATCTCTACTGCAATGTTTGTCGTTCATTGTTTGAGAAGGATAAGCTACTCTTCTCATATCTCCTCTGTATAAACATCCTCCTGTAAGTAGTAACATATATTTAAAATCATAGAAATGCCATTCATTTAGGTCAAGAAATGTTCTTTATAACTGTCTTTTTAGAAAGTATCCCCTTTCGATCATTTATGCTTACATTACTTCAATCAATTCCACATCCAAAGACATCTGTTTTTGTTTATTATTATCCTCTAAGGATAATCATGACATCATTCTAGTTCTGTTAGAATAGATATTTTCTGTTTTTTCATTAAACTGTAGATAGTTGGTACAATATAAAACTCATAATCTAAATTCTTTCTTCATTGATAGGAAGACAAATTTCATGTTTACTTTTGTCATAACTTTTGGAAGATATTTCACATGGAAAACAAGATCATGTGCATTTCATGCTGTTTCTATTTGCTTTTTATAGCTTTACATAGTATCAAGCTTGAAGTGATTAATCTTTCTTATCATACGTTATATTCATGAAAAAAAGCTTTTCATAACTCGTCTGTCACATTACTCTGAGCTATATTATTTATTACATCTATTTATTCTCAACAAATTAATATATTTCACACTTGAATAATAAATAATGAATTGCATTATCATACCATGGTTTATTTGTATGACCCATTATGGCTTGTCATTTACTTGGTATGCTATATGTATATCTTCATAAAAATGTTATTCTCATCAATTATACAGGGCCGCTCCTGATACGTAAGTTGTTTTTCCCCAAACCAGACTGCGTGTGTTTAAAGGCAATGTAAAGTTTTGAAAATAGGAAATACAACAAGTATTTGTTCTAAAGCAAAACATTAAATTAACTGTTTTGTTTTTTGTCAAATTTTTGTGGGAGAAATTAACAGTTCTGGATGTGTACCATGATACATTCTCCTAAAACTCAATGTATTCATCATGATTAGGTTGACAATTTTTATTTCAAAACTTTGCATTGCCTCTATATATTTGGTTTTTGTTTGATCCCTAAACTTCACTAGTTTAATCCCCTGTTTTTATTCCCTGTGTTGAAATTTTTTAACAGAACACTAACATGGAATGGTTTTTGCACAAATTTGTTTGACTGACTTATTTTCATGGACAATCTTTTTTGTTCTTGTTTAAGATGGTGCTTTCAAGGAATGTGTATTAGTAATAATAGTTGTTTAATACAATATAAATGGGCACTTGTGGTAAAGAGTAGAAACTGCATTAGAGAGAGCACTATTTTGACATCTGGAGATGTTTTGTACACACAAGTGTTGAATAACTGCATTTTTAGCACAGCAGATCACTCACTGTCATTTTACTGCACTTATAAGCATGATGGGTAATCTGTTTTTAAAACTCTTTGGGCCTTAGTTTTGTTATCTTTGACTGTGATCGTGGTGGAGGTATACTAATTCTTAGAATGTTTATGTTATTTAATGAAACATTAATTACAAAATATTATGTATTATAATTAAACAGTGAGTCAGAGAATTAGGGTTTGAAACTATTGTTTTAATAGAGGAACAAACACATTTCAAGAATCAAAATCATGTTAGTCTGGTTTTTTAAATATTAAAGTGAATTTGAAAGCTAAAAATGTCATTTGTATGGACTAAACAGACTCAGTAGTATTCAGAATATATCGTGTATCTGCACATTAAATCTCAAGTCATAAAAGCAATACCATCATTAATCATCATCTGCTATTTCTTGAAACATAAATTGAATGTAAAGCGTAATTTGAAATGTTTAGATTACGATTAGATGTAAGGAAAAAGGCATGTCAAACATTTAATTAAATTCTTAAGCACAAGGAAATACCCAAATATGTATACTTTTTTACCCTTATACAGTGCCACTTTAGATATGTTCTTTTTTTATTGAAGAAAAAAAAACAATGAGGAGGACCAACCATTTCTTTTTGATACTGAAAACGTCTCCTTATTTCTGGAATGGACATGATAAATTAGGTTAGACAAGAAGTTAGTGTAAAATAATTCACCCATGAGGCTTCTTCAAGTCATCACATCCTTACTGGATATATGCATGTAACTTCAGTTTGTAATCCTAGAGATTGAATGTAGGCAAAAAGTGTGCATTTCTGTGTATCCATTAATATTTTGCTGTTATCTCTTGTATTCTAGAGATAAGAAGGAGATGGATCTAACTGAGTCCATGTTCTTCCTGACTGGAGGAGTCGGTCTAGAGAACAAGCTTGAGAACCCTGACCCATCTTGGCTCTCAGATAAGAGCTGGGATGAGCTGTGCAGAATGTGTGACATGCCAGCCTACAAGGGATTCAGGTCAGTATCTACCCATCAAAAAAAATATCTTTTTAAAGTTTAAAGTCTTTCTTCTTTCAATTTACAACACTGGCAGTTTTTTCTCTCAATGTTACACCACCTCACGAAACCTTGTTAATCTAAAATTCTGAAAATGTAGAGTGATTTTCTTTTTATGCTGTTATACATCATGTACTAGCTGGGGTGTTTTGAAATTGATAGCATTCACTTCCAACATACCCTGAAAACCATGATATTGTTTGATGACTTTCAAGGAACAAAGTGTAACTTTTCATTCTGTTGTAAATTTGATTTTCCATTAGTCCTGCATTCTGGATATATGGAGATTTGTACATGGAAATGCATTTCCCCATCTCTGTCCTTTACTCATTTTGGATTGATTTTCTTATTGACTTTTGACCGTAGGGATAACTTCCAGGACACTGTGGCAGAATGGAAGACGTTCTATGAGAGCAAGGAGCCCCACCGTGAGACACTCCCAGCTCCCTGGCAAGACAAACTCACAGACTTCCAGAGAGCTATTGTTGTTAGGTGCCTCAGGCCTGACAAGGTAAAGCATACTGTTACTTAGATATGATATTTTTAGCATAAAAGACTTGTATTGGGAAAAATATTTCTTGATATATAAGTATGGTCCACCTTTTTGTTTTTAATTTAATTGATGGGATATTAAAAGAGCAAACTATAGATAACTAGATAATTGTATATTTCCATTCTTTTGTTTGTAGTCCCAAACTATGCTTTTTAGAGTTTGCAAATATTTATTTGCATCAACGTGGGAATTGCCTTTGTACTTGTACAAAAACGTAGAATCATTTTCATTAACTATTTTCATATTTTCTCATTAAATGTAGGTCCTACCACTAGTCACCGATTTCGTCATCGGCAAGCTTGGTCAGAAGTTTGTCCAGCCACCCCCCTTTGACCTGGCCAAGAGTTTTACCGACTCTCATGCTTGTGCACCCCTCATTTTTGTGCTCTCCCCTGGAGCTGATCCTATGGCAGCCCTGCTCAAGTTTGCAGGAGATAAGGGATTCAGCGGAGAGAAGTTTGATGCCATCTCACTTGGACAGGGACAGGTGAGAACGTTTTTGTTGTGGATGTCTGTTTTTTTTTGAAATTTTAGCATGAAAAAAAGTACTTGACTTAGTAACAAAATAAAGATGGGACTTGTCCTGGTTATGCCACAAAAGAAGAAAGATTTTGTTGACCGCATAAAATTGTCATCAAAGGACTGTTAAACAAATCAATAGATAATGGAAACTACAAGAAGGCAATAATACAAATGTATTGACAACTTATCTGTTTAATTAGTCATGTGGTTGCTGTGGAAATCATGCACTTAATATAGGATCAGTTATAAGCATAGTGAAAACTGAAAAGCTTTGATGTGTGGCGTCGTAGGAAACCTGTACCCGTCATTGTTACTGTAAAAACATGTGATTCCCTCACTAATCTTTTCCTTTGGATGCTTGCAGGGTCCTGTGGCCGCAGCTCTGATTGCCACTGCCATCAAGGAAGGTACATGGGTTGTACTTCAGAACTGCCATCTTGCTGTCTCGTGGATGCCAGCCCTAGAGAAGCTCTGTGAGGAATTCAGTCCAGATAATGTCAACCCAGAATTCAGGCTCTGGCTCACTAGCTATCCATCAAACAAGGTATGCCTCGGTCTCTTAAATCCTTGAAAGAAGTCTTTCAAAATGTAAATCCTCTGTAGTAGGATGTACATAAAATTCATATTGCTCAAGCCAGATTTTGATAAAATGCATGGTCCACATGGTTTCCTTTTAAAAAAACTGTGCATCTTTCTGTGAACAGAGAGGGAAAGCAAGATTTCTCTAAAACAATCTTTTTTTTTTCTTCAAATGCCATAGTATGAACTGAATTCATAAATTCAACAATTTGATACAAACATGGACATGTAGAACCTTGTATGAAGTAAGATTATATAGCTATACTATACGTTTCTTGTTACTTTTGGATTTGAGGACATCTCCTGGTGTAAATACTCTGTTTCTCTGTTTTGAGTATAGAGTATGAATACAATTATTATGAAAGCATATTCACTTCAATTACCAGTGTTCCTGCGGAATATCAATTTGATTTATTATTACTGTTGACATTTTTCTGAAACCTCTCTACCTCTGTGTTGCTCTTCTTTGGTGTAGTTCCCAGTGACTGTTCTCCAGAATGGTGTGAAGATGACCAATGAGCCTCCTACAGGTCTCAGGATGAATGTTATGCAGTCCTACATCAGTGATCCCATCAGTGATCCAGACTTCTTTGCCTCATGCCCAGGAAAAGAACTGGTAAGTTGATCAAATGATTGGTGTTGAAACAGGAACATGGATTGTTTTTTTGTTTTTGTTTTTTTTGCTCTCATTGAAAGAAAAGAGTTCACGATCAATTTAACAGTGAATTAATGAATTAAAAGCGAATATTTGAAAGTGAGGTCATGATGATTGTCCATAAAAGTGAAGAGATATATAATTGAAAAAAATATCAGAGCAAGAATTGCTATAGGTATAGTGCTAAGAATTTGGCATTTAATTTTTGTTCATGCACCTGCAATGTTTATCACTCTCTTATGTGTGTCGACTACTCTAATTTTGTTTTGTTGTATTTTTTTTTTTAATAGATCTGGGAGAAACTTCTGTTTGGCCTGTGTTTCTTCCATGCCCTGGTTCAGGAGAGAAGGAAGTTTGGTCCACTAGGCTGGAACATTGCCTATGGTTTCAACGAGTCTGACCTTCGTATCAGCATCAGGCAACTACAGGTAATAACCAGTGAATGGATGAGACAGAGAATGGATCTACAGCCCAATGTTGATTCAGTGCGTGTCGTACAGGAAATTTTTAGCCTTCTTGTATATGATTGATGAAAACTTGTTTTTTGGCCATTATAAAGTGATGCTAGAAATAAATATTTATCAAGTGATATCAGAGAGTAACATTTATCAATAGTAAAAACCAAGTGCTTTCACGTATTTATGATAATAATGGACAAATTTGCCTGAGTGTAATAGGATGCATTGCACAAATGACCTTTAAGATAAAAGAGTAAAAAAACGAACTTATCTAGATAGAGGTAAAATGGACATGGAATATGACTGGCAACTGAAGAGGCATCATTCTGACCCTTGGGACTATTACAGGATCATTAGTACCTTTTTTGATATATACAAATGGCTTTTAATTGTCATCTTGCAGATGTTTGTCAATGACTATGATGAAGTCCAATACGCGGCCATTGCATACCTGACTGGAGAGTGTAACTACGGTGGTAGTGTCACTCAGGAATGGGATCGACGTTGCCTTCTGACCATCCTGGCAGACTTCTACACTCCAGATATCATAAGTGATCCCAAGTACAAGTTCTCACCCAGCGGAGACTACCACTCACCTCCTAAGGGAACCTACGAGAGCTACCTTGAGTTCATCAAGGTCGGTATATTGAGAAATTTGTAATTTCAAAACATGTGACACACATGTCCAATGTTAGAATTATGTATTAGAAGAGAGAAGAGGGGTGGACCCTTTGTTTTTCTCTGTTAAATGGCCAAGCCTTTTGATTGATTATATGACACTTTCAACAATTTTGTTTCCATTTAATAATAGAAATAAACTGTATATCATTGGATTCAGAATAAACATTATGTTGATAAAAACACATTTCAAAGCAAATGCAAATATGCATTCACTTTCTCATTTTGTACCATTAAATTGCCTTCTGAAGAATGGAGCTGCAATGTTGTGTTTCTGCAGTTCTTGAGTCATGGTGGGGATTAAAGTTTATAGCTACTCATAATATCATTTATGATGAAGGGAATATAATTTTAGATATGAGAAGTCCTAAAGCGTTAATGTTTAGCAGTTAAACCGATCTCACTGTAATACCGTTCCTTCTTCTTCTCCCTGGATATAGGCCTTGCCAGTCACCCAGGTACCTGAGGTCTTTGGTATGCACGACAATGTCGACATCTCAAAGTCTCTGCAGGAAACCAGACTTCTCTTTGATAACATCCTCCTCACCATGGGAGGCAAGGGTATTGGAGGAAGCAGTGGCTCTACAGATAACATCCTATCAGACATCGCCAAAGACATCGTCTCCAAGGTCAGTGTTCTGCCAGTACCTTCATTTTTTTCCCTCTCTTCATTTCAAAGTTCAAATTGTATAAGACAACAAAATTCTTTTTAAAAAGTCATCAAATGTCAAACAGTCATTTATTAATAATGTCAAATATATAGTGAAGGATAAATTTAACCTTTTTTTAATATAATGTTTCAGTGAAATATTACACACTGAGTAAGTTGTATGCATTGTGTGCGTATTGTTATGTCTTGTGTATATTTTGTGATGCACAAGAGATTTTTATGTATTTATCTCTTTTTTGTCTTTATATTGTTTGTTTATAGTTGACTTTATTCTGATATTTTCTGATGTATATCCCCATGTGTCAGTATTATTGTGTTGTAGACAGATATAAGGATATATTCTATCAACATTTTTCATTATACCTACAGCTTCCACCCAACTTTGATCTGGAGCTAGGCCTTAAGAAGTATCCAGTCACATACGGGGAGAGTATGAACACGGTTTTAGTGCAGGAGATGGAAAGATTTAACACGTAAGTAAAGAGTTCTGATGATGCTAAAAACATCTTTTCATTTTCAAAATAAGAATGCAGTTAATTTTTCATTGGAGTCTTGTTTTATCCACATTAATTGGTATGTATCTGATTCACTAAAATGTATGAATCTATGTATAAATGCAGGTATTACATTAGCAATATTTAATTTGCTTGTTATGTCCATAATGTCTCATCCTGTGATTCTTTTCGAAAAATGTGTCTCCAAACCTGTTTATGGAATAATTTTGTGCAACTGATCATCCTTGTAATAAAATTTTTTCATTGTTCAGCATGTTGAAAGTACCACTGAATTATCCTATCATTATAATCAACCTTTCTTTATTTGGATTTCCTAGACTGTTGATTACGATTCGAAGCAGTTTGCTCAATCTTCAGAAGGCTATCAAGGGTCTGGTCGTTATGTCCTCTGATCTAGAGGGGGTGGCTCATAATCTACTAATTGGAAGAGTAAGTAAAACTATCAACATTTGCCACTTGTTTATAAACCTCATGTAATTCTCCCTTGAAGATTAAGATTGATTCCTCTTGGTGAAAGGGAAGTCCCCTAAGGGATGACTGTTATTTCAAGGGGGTGATAACTTATGTCACAAAAGGAACAGTGATTATGAGTATATGATATCTTAGCAGAATCAGAGACGGAAAGGTCAAGTGGAGGACTCATGACTAATAGTATGATAATGATGTCTGTTGATCAATGATTAATCAACCACTTACATTGTACATGTACCCCAAGTCTCGGTCTGTGAAGATGAGACTGGAAGTAAAAATATGTCCCCTGTGTCACGTTAAATAATAATAAAAATAATGGGTTTTTGTATAGCGCTCATGTCAGTCAGATTTGACCCTCCTGGCGCTCCCGATTATTACCCTGGCTTTAGCGCGGCTGCCATACGGCGCTCTAGCATTTCAAGGAATAAATTCCTACCAAAGCATTGTGTGTAAGTGGTATTCTATCCTGTTTACTGTTCCTCAGGTACCAGATATGTGGGCCAAGCGTTCCTACCCGAGTCTGAAGCCCCTGGGTAGCTACATCAATGATTTCCTCGCCAGGCTGAAGTTCCTGCAGGATTGGTATGATGATGGCAAACCTATGATCTTCTGGCTGTCTGGATTCTACTTCACCCAGGCTTTCCTTACAGGGGCCATGCAGAACTACGCAAGGAAATACACCATACCCATTGACAAGTGCGGCTTCCAGTTTGAGGTGAGAGCGTGCTCTGTGTTTGTTAGTTGAGCCATGAAGACAATTTATGATTACAGAAATAGTGGGTTAATTAACAGAGGGTCCATTTCAAGCCACTACCTATATATATACACCACTACTTTTAAATACCATTTCTGTACATTTGTAAGTATGTTTGTTTTACCTGACTGCTAAGAAAGCATGTGAATGCTTGTTAGTGAGCAACCAGGAGGCCCACAGCTTTAAGTCCTCTCCAAAGGACTTGGTAATGAGGATTCATGCCTTACCAATGGGCACTAGCTAGCGCATCAACTTGGTGTCAAAGAGAGACCTTTGCTCTACTGCTGAGCCATCACACCTCTTGCATTTTCTATTTTGTAAGGATCAAATATACTGAACCTAAATACATTTGGAATCAGTTCCAATCAAAATGCAGGTGAAATGGGAATGAAGAGCTTTTTCAATGTGATAATATTTTGTTATATTTCTGTTCACATATGTAGGTGCTGCCTTCAGAGACAGCTGATAAAGCTCCTGACGATGGTGTTTATGTGAATGGACTCTACTTGGATGGAGCTAGATGGGACAGGAAACGGTGAATATTGATTTTGAAAAATAGTGTGTTTCCTTTGATACAATGCTTTTGCATGATAAATAATGACAGGCATATAACATATTTTTAAACCAAAATTGTCACCCTTAAATGTACTTATTGTTTATCAAACCTGGTAAATTGTATCCTGTTTGTTCAATACTCTTATTGCTTTGGATCATTGACTTTTGCTTGGATATGCAAGATATAGTTTTAAAATAACAGTCCCATTCGATTTACTGCACAATCTATAACCCTAAAAAATAATTTAGAATAATATCTCCTCATAGAGTTTGTATAATTGTGAATACTCAGAAAATTGTTTCCTGAATCCCTTTAAATTGTTTATGAAGATAACAAATTTATGAATCAGAATAATTATTTGATTTAATGCAAATTATAAAGAATACTTCTGATTATATCTTTTTTTCTTGTTGTTTTCTAGGGGAATGCTAGGAGAGTCACTACCAAAGGTTCTATTTGACTCTGTACCAATCATCTGGATCAAACCAGGTAAGAATCTTTTATTTCTCGGTTAAATAAGTATATGGGACTCAGAAGTCATTTTCTGAGGGGTAGGGCCGGGATACAGCTCTTAATAAGATTCTGGTATTATCTGGTACGCATTCAAAAGACTTTGAATATTTGTTCTCATTGGATTTGAGTCCTGCCGCGGCACTATTGTCCTTTGGCAAGACATTGATCTACATTTGCCCCAATCAACCCAGGAGATGTGAATGGCTACCTGGCAGGAATAAATTCCTTGAAATGCTAGAACGCCATAAACGGCAGCCATGCTAAAACCAGGGTAATAATTGGGAGCGACTGGAGTGTCAAGTCGGACAGATATGAGGGCTATTCAAGAACCCAATATTATTATTATTGGGTGTGGCTAAACAACATCTTCCTTGATTCTCTTTGATTATTCCTAGTCAAGCATGGATGATGAGTTATTGTGGTAAATTCTAAATACCTTCCTTTTCTTACTGCAGGCATAAAAGCCGAGTTCAAGTCTAAAGGGGACTACATCAGCCCTCTGTACAAGACCAGCGAGAGGAGAGGTACCCTGTCCACCACTGGTCATTCTACCAACTTTGTCCTTGCCATTCATCTGCCCACTGACCGGCCGGTAGATCACTGGATCAAGAGGGGTGTCGCCCTCCTCTGTGGGTTGGACGACTGAGCACATCCTAGGTTTTTATACTTGATCTGGGATTTCCTGCATGTTCGTTGTTTGGAGCAGGTACAAGCAAGGGAATGCACCTTGTGAGAGGTATCACTGCTTTATGTAAGATATTTATGTGTGCCTCCACTTGCTCCACACTCATGCATTTCTGTGGTACATCATATCTAATGAGGAGTTCTGACCAATACCAGTGTTTATCTATACATACATACATAAGCTATGTAGATTATATTGTAAGGTATTGGAGATGTAATGGACTGTATGTATTGGTATTTGTACATGTATTTGCAAGAGTAATTACTTGAAATACCATTGCTGGACGAATGTTTATCTTTAGTGACAACTGATTACTAATGTTTCAATCATATATCTTGGATATGTTATTCTTATGACATTCCTGTAAATATATATGTACAAAATACTTATGTTTCATACATGCAAGATATTTGATGAAAGCAGTAGATATCAGTTGTGAGATACAATGTGAGTACACTGATAAGCACTTTGATCATTTACTTGTAACTGGAAAGGCAGTCTATACAAATGAAAATGACAGTTGTTATTATTTCAATACTTATACAGCTGTAAGATTTATGATACACACAGATTTTCTGTTGGAAAAAAATATATAGCCCAGTAGAGGTATATTTTATTGTTAACACAGACATCTGAATACAAATGTTGATATCTTTATCCACAGGGCATTCATGAAAATGAAGAGTGATATGGAAAAAAATTGTTTTGCCTTTATGCCTTTTTTCTTCAATATTTTGTAGATTTTATTTTTGGAATTCATTATGAGGACTAAATGATATTGCAAAGAATTGTGGAGAGAGCCAAACATGTAAATGTGAATATGTATATAGAGAAGGCTTTATTGTAATGATTGTACACTTTTTCATTTTTTTTCAAAGGCCTTGTAAATATATTAGGTACATGCAAGACAAATCCAAGACTTTGTCAATTGAAATAAGTGTGTGCTGTGAATACCGTCTTGAAGTTTATGAGGGTTTTCATACTTGTAGAATGTATTGAATGGAATTATTACCTGATAAACATGTAGAATGGCAATGAGATTATATTGACTTCATTAAAGGGAAGAATTGACTTCAGTTGACAATATATATATGTGAGAGAGACAGAGAAAGAAAGAGAGGGTGACAGAGACATAGACAGTGAGAGAGAGAGAGAGAGGGGGGGGGGAAGGAAAAGGAAATGGTTGTCTGTTTTCTTTTCAGATCATTGCTGTGATTGCTTTTTAATTTGATGCAGTAAGTTTAGAAGAATTTGTCGGACTATAGAACATAGTACAATAACAATTTATTTAGCATTCTTTAAATGAGTCAATGATTCACTCGAAACTTTACTTTATATGTCATGATATATTTATTTTCAAAAAATTGATCTTGTATGCAGTTCTGTAAAGATTTGAGAGTTACATGCACTTTGTTCTCAAATTTCCAACAATGAGATGGTGCGGTATATATTTGTGTAATATATGCATTATTGTAAATAGTTGTATATCAAGATGTAAACATTTCTCAAATTTACCTCCGTCCATGCACCTGGTAAGCATATGTATTCTGTCCACTGTCAAAGGTATTCCCGTCCATTGTCACCGAAGTGACTTTTATTTTATTTTGTATTTTTTTTAAGGAATAATTGCGATATAAGAATGTGCATAGAGTATAGTATACCACACCAGCAATTCTATTTTGATTCATTGTATGAAAACCTTATAGCATGTAAATGAATGTCAGAATCTTCTTTGATTAGGGTGGTTTAATGTGCGACCACATTAAGTGTTTTCTATCTTCCTCGGTCAGGAATATGTCATTGCCTTTAGCACTTTTAGTGCTCTTATGTATGCAACTGATGTAAAAAGGAATGTCTTTTTTAAGCCAATACATGTTTGTGTTAACTGATTGCTTATATTGTTAATGAAATATTCACTTAAATTGTGAATGTATTGCACTTTTTTTTCAAGGAATAGTGGATCAGAAAAGTCAGAGTTTTAATATTGTGAAATACTATACAATTTATTTGTCTGTGAGGGAGAGAAAAAGATTAATCTTTCAGATTCTTTCAGATATTTTGTGCCTACTTTGATCACCTTTTGAATGTAATAATTGGACAACTAAAAACCTTGAATGAAAGTAAGTTTTCTAAAGACAGTCTGAATTGAGAATTGTAAATGTACATATATTTTTGTATAAATTTGTAAATTAGCTGCTAGTGTGATATCAGTGTTCTTCACAACCATTTATATTAAAAAGATACATATATATATATATATATATTCCAATGCTTATGAAATTATTATGATGTTGTGAATGTGATGTTGTTTGACCTATAATAAAATCAAAAGAAACTTTCTCTGACATTTTTGGTGTCATTTTGTGTTTTGTATTAATCCTCTGACTATATGGTTAAGCAAATAGTAGTTTTAGTGCATGATAACACTAACAGGCAATGGCTATAAAAGTTAATTGTGGAGATATGTTATCATGTGTATCGTCAGGTGAAGTGCATGAGATTTTCATACTGTTTCGCAAACCAAGACTAATTTGTGAGGATGCTTAAATTGCCAATATTAAGTAGATGAGGGAGAAAAGCGAGGAGTTATTTTCTCTTCTGGTATAGTCCCCTAACCACAGTAGAAAAGTCATATATGGCAACCACACATGATTATAGTGGGCCTATACAGAGTGAGTCAAAAAAAAGTTTACACCTAGAAAATTGCTAATTATTAAAAAAATCATCGATGAAAATTAAACTGTTATATGTCTTATGAAAGAATGTTTTATCCCAAATCATTTGGTACCATTTTTGTGTGGTACGTGTTCACGCTTGGATGAACAGGAGACATTGTTTGCGAGAGTGCAAATATCGAATTGCGCCAAAGTTGCCTGTGTGATGTTTGAATAAAACAATTGGGATTTGGGTATTAATTCGGTCTTTCCAGATCCAAATAACACCCCTAACAAAATTAATCAGCCACACATATCAAATATCACATATCAAATATCAATGAACATTTTGCACGTGTGTGTGGGTGTGTGAGACTTTGCCCTTTGCAAAAAACATATGCAATGCATTTCATTTGATACATTCCATTCTCTCACTCCGCTTATCCCAACATACCGTAATACATTCTGAAGGCATCACTTTAGCGCGTGAACACATACCACACAAAAATGGTACCAAACGATTTGGGATTAAACACTCTTTTATAAGATGTATAATAATTTACTGTTCATAGATGATTTTACAAATAATTAGCAATTTTCTAGGTGTAAACTTTTTTTTGACTCACACGGTATATATGTCTGAAAATTTATTTGAAAAAAAAGAAGAAGAAAGGGAAACTAGGGGAAAAAAGACACTCCTTACTGTTGCATATTTGTGCAATATTAGACAAGAAGAAAAAAAAAAGAGGATGAGAGAAATATTGAGCATGAGAACAGAGATATTATAAAGTAGGAAATTATACTATTATACGAGAGTGAAACAACAACGCGCACACCCGACATTAAATTTGCTTGAAAAGGATATAATGATTAAATTTAGCGTTGTAAATGAAGTTTAGTTTCAACAGGTTTAGGGTTAAATACAGTAATTGACACATCAGGGTTAATTGGATGCTTGCATAGCAAAAGGGGCTGGGCCACTGCATTAATAACGCTTTCGTTGAGCTGGGAATGGACAAGCCTCATTCAATCTCCTAGATACTTGTTATTATTTTTTTCTCTAAATCAAACATGAAATGGAAAGAAGAAAAAAAAACCTTGGTCGCTCTGTACATATCAAACTCTGCTTCGGTATTTCAAAGGATTGATTCCTGGTCTACACAGGGACTGACTATCCTAACAAAAAACTTATTTTATTGGAAAACAAATAAATTTTATTGCACAGCGTGGAAGTAGACTAAGTGTAAACATGCTTCTGCGCTGAACACTTGAACTTGAAGAAAACTAAGAAGTGATGTAACTGGTAGATTTTTGCCTTGAATGAACGTAAAATGGCATTTCTTTCGGGGATAAAACGAATTCGATATTCTTTCATGGGAAATGTCATCTGTTCTACCAGAACTTTCAACAACCAAAGACAGAATATCGTAAAAATCACAGGTACATATCGCGCGCGAGATCATTCGATTCTCGCGTCCGATACGAAGCGAGTAAGGACTGCTACGCCCGGAGCTTGGGCGGCAACGTGGGCCGATTTCCGCAAAGTTCACTGCAGTGCGCTTGACAGTGGTAAAAATGAGTCAATTCGTGACCAGCCAGGATGCAATGTAGTCAAAGTAAAGTCCTGGCCATTCCAACTCGAAACACCTTTCGGAAAGCTGATGATGAAAGGGACTCCATTTCCTGTTCGCATTTTGCCTACGAATCCTCATGACTATCCAGCAGGGGACAGGGTATTTGTTCATTTATTAGCTTCTGTCGCCAAGAACACGGATACAGAACTGGATCCATCATCATCAGCAGAAGCAGTTTCAAATATCACTTGCTTATCAGATAAAGAAGGCATTCAAATCTCGCATAATGGTAGTTCAGATGAACAATCATCATTAGCTTTGGTTATTGAAGTACCAACGTGTTATGGTAAATTTACAAGTACAATTTATGTTATCCTTCCTTTGAAATTGTGATGTGAAGTGTTTGAACTTTGAAATTTCTAAATATCTGATATTCATTTTGATCTTCAAAAATTACATTATCATTGATTATATCAGGATTTGGACCACATTTTTATAATATTGGAATGTATAAGGAGAAAACCAAATATGGGAGTGATGAACCAAATTTCCAATTTATTTAGTTATTGTTATTTATTTTAACATTTTCTCAATATCTGTCATACAAGAATATTCTTTTTGTGAGGAGCTGACTTACACAAGTGGTAAGTTGCAATTGGAAAGAAAAGAAAAGATAAAAAGAGTAGCCTGATGGAGCGATTGCACCTTGTTTACTTACTGTATATTATATATTATTTTTTCTTGTTTAAACTTGTAGGTGCACATTTTATTTTTATTTACCGTACTGATGTATATTTGTATAGTGTTACAAGTCTACAACTCTTCGAGCTCTGCTTAATGTAGATAATTGATTTTTTTTTCTTTACCATCTTTCTGTAGATATTGATGTGTCAAGTGCAGATGGAGGCCATATTTCTGTTGAAAACCTGGAGAATGAAATATGTTATATAAATACTGACAGGGGAAACATCACACTTACGAGCATGAAGGTAATTAATAAAAAATGCTGTCAGTTTTCAATTTTGCTTACAAAAATTCAATTAATTGATGCAATTATGTAAAAGTATCTAGTTTCGTTTTCTTCATCACATGGTTTGGTAGCATTAAAGAAACATGCACATTTTAACAAAAAGAAGAAACATTTTTTTTAATCCTTGTATTTCATTTTTTTTTTTTTCTCCCAATCATTTCAACATTTATTGACTTTCTTGCCAGTCCGCCAATGTCAATGTTGAGTCAACCAGTGGAAATATCTTCTGTCTCAAAGCCTTACAGGGAAGTGGAAAGATTAATACAAACAATAATGGGGTAAGTCATTACAATCATCAACAACAATAAACAATGATAATAATCAAAGTCATTTGTAGTTATTTTTCTAATCTCTCTTCGTATGTTGTTTTTCATTTGCATATCAAAGAAGACTGTCTTGATGTTAATTAAGACTTCACCATCCTTTGAATATCAGATATTAGTGTCGAGTGGTTCAAGCCAATAAGCTATGTAAATTGAAGTCTGTAAAATGTGTATAAGATAAAGATGTTAAGCAAAGGCATAAACGGCTTTACAAGATTAGTTAAAATTACCTGTATGATTAATGGATATGAGCAAGAGAAGAAACTTGTTTTTAGGAAACCAGTTGTTCCATTTTGTGCACAGAATTAATGTTTCCATGATCATTATATCAGAGAGATATGCATATATGTCTTGAACATAAAAGTATTGGCCTTTTTTTTTTTACCAGGAAATCAACATTTGTTTTAAACTCATAATTCTGTTTGATTTCACTAAATTAAAAACAACCTTTTGTTGAAGTACTGTTTGGTATACATACATTTTTTGTTTATTAATCTCATAATTTTGTAGACAGTGACGGCTGACAGGATCCAGGGCCTAGACTTTGAATTCTCAACGGAGTCAGGTGCAATTCACATCAAGGATATCTATGCCCGGAAATCTCAAGTCTCCAGTCAAACAGGATCAGTTCACATCAGTAACATGCACACTGATTGCAGTATAACCACAGGGGGAGATGTTCTTGCTGGTATGTATGCACTTTTAAAAAAATACATAAGAAATGAGAGTGAGAGCAATTAACCTCTGGAATATTTCAAAAAGATTGTGTAAAAATAATAAAAAGAAAGTGGAAGGATAACATGAGCAAACCAACAACACTGAGTCTGCACTTCAGCGTGGCCCATGTTGCATTGCATTCGATTGTTGTGTTATCTAATATTTGGGTACTCCTGTGTTTTTTGCCAAACATCCAGGCTGTGTGCAAGGTTCCATGACAGTTAGCCTGCCAGGTCAAGCTTCATTCAAAGGCTATCTGTCCTGTCATGATGATATCAATATCCAGACTGAAAAAGGTAAATTCTTTTTAAGCATTTAGTAGCAAGGATTTTTATAAAAGTCATGTTGTGTACGTCCATTGAAGACCAATATTATTGAGCCTGCTTGTAGATTCCTTTAAGGGTTGAAAGCCAGGCCTACTGCATTTGCATAGGATGTTGTATAGTTCTACAACAGGAACTTTTTTGATCGCTAGTTCTGGTTATTTTTTTTATTTGTGCTCACTAATCCATTTATTTCTGGTTTAAAAGTAGAAACCCCATGGTGATCTGCCATCTCTAGGATGTTTGGTCAGTGGTCCATATGTTCCCCTTGATTTTAGCATGGTGTAAATATCTTCCAAGCCCTTAGTATTGCTCAGAATCTGTCTTTGTAGCAGTTCAATAACTTTCTTTTAGGACATAATAAGAAAAGTTACTGAATGATCTGTAAACACATATACTGTATAATCAATTATAATTTCCTTTGATTTTCATCTATTTTAATGTCCCTCTCGTTATACTTCTTTATCTAGGAGAAATAGAGATAAAGTTAGCTGAGGAGTTTGTTTCACAAAGCACACATTTTTAATTGTAATTTCCTTTGATTGTCATTTATTTGAATGTCCATCTCGTTATACCTCTTTATCTAGGAGACATTGAGATCAAGTTACCTCAGAACTGTGTTTCACAAAGAATGATCTGTAAACACGTAATTGATTGTAATTTCCTTTGATTGACATCTTTTTAAACGTAAATGTCCCTCTTGTTATATTTCTTCCTCTTGTTATATTTTTTCCTTTAGGAGACATAGAGATCAAGTTACCCGAGGAATGTGTCTCACACGTTGATTTGACCGGAAAGCAGGTTGACATGGATAGTGCTCTTTTCTTCCTCACTACCCAACCATCTGACCATCAAAAGATGATAGGTTAGTTTTGTTTATTTGTTTTACCCGAGTGCTAATAAAGCAAGCACGTGTGTGCTTGTAAGTAAGCAACCAGGGGCCTGAAAGCTTTAAGTCCTCTCCGAGGGACTCTGTTATGAGAATTAATGCCTAACTAAAGGGCACTAGCTGGTATTGAAGCCAGGACCTCCTGAGAACGAGACCACTGATCTACCACAGAGCCATCGCGCCTTCTCAGTGAAATGTACAGCAAAGAAAATTTCATAAACTGCTGAAAGTAGCAATTTTTGTAGAAAGAAATTTCAGAAAATGAGTACTAATGCCACCAGAGAAGGTACTCCTTTAAGTCTTCCGGTTGCTTTTTCTAGGGGATGCCAGAGTAATGTACTTGGAGGGCACAAAATCAGAGAGAGTCAGATCACGTGTTAAATAATGCTAGTAATCAATCTTTTTATACCAACTGAACTGGATGTACTCTTGAAAACTATAAACGTTTTGCATGCATGGAACTTTTGCAAATTTGTCCTATTAGTTGAGCTTAGAAAAGGATCACTGAATCACAACACTGAATCTTTGCATGTTGCTGAAATTTCTCTCTACAAAAATTTGCCACCTTCAGCAATTTTATGAAATTTTCTTTGTTATACGTTAGTTTACAGGAGCAAGAGAAATATGTTTGTTTAAATCATGCAGTATTCATTGATGCATTGGCCGAAAGGCATTTAGATAATCAAACAATGTGGTTACTATGGTTTCTTATTTTATTGTGGAAAGGCAACTCTTTTCAATGGCCATGTATTAGAAATCAATATAAGATTTTATAAGAGATTTTTAAAGATTTTTTTTTCTTGGACCTTTCTATTCATAGAGATTTAATGTGTTGCAATGCAGGAAATGTTTATATCTTCAGAATACTAATTGGAAATCTTTTTGCTGTTGTTATTACAGGTGAGCTGAATGGTGGCGGTGTTGATGCAAAGATCGTAGCTAGGTCTAAAGAGGGCAGTATAACCGTGAAGACGCAGTCTTGGTTCGACTCCTTGGGTCTCGGAACATGATTGGAGCATGTGAAACAAAACAGTGTGTTTATTTCTGTGTGGACTCCTAAATTTGTATACTATTATTCTTTAAGACTGTGTGATGGAGATATCTGTTTCATTTTTGGTGGTGGCCTGGTTAAACAGTTTTTTTAATTTTATAATGAATTGAGGCTGATAAGCAGATCAAGATATGATTTATCCTAAAAGGAACATATAGAAGGTGTCATGTACAAGAAATTAGAATACCAAAAAATATTAGTTAAAGGATGTGTGCTACATTAGTCAGAATTGCTTTCCTTTTCACCTCTCCACCACCTAAGGTGGTGCAGCAGGCATTGTTTTATAAAATGTTTTTAAAATAACTTCGGAGGATCATTCTAAAATTGCAATATTGATATTTGTTACAAATACATATGTTTGTTCTTCCAGCAATTTTTCTAATTTATCTATAATATTACAATATGAGAAAACTTAGAGTATTCAGCCCCCCCCCCACCACCAAAAAGGATGTGGATTAATTGGTAAAGGTTAGGGTTAGGCTCAATGTTGATAATTAAGAAAGAAAAAAAAGGATATATGCTAAATTGTCTGATTACACTTAAAAGTCCTCCTACCCTAAAATGATCATGCATTGAATGAGCATTATGGTGTTTACGCTCCCTCGATGGGAGGACGTTAAAACTGTCAAATGATATGAAAGAGAGAGAGAACAATGGTCGGTCAATAGGCGCGTCCTCATCATCTTGAGATTGCCAAATAGCCCGCTATTTCCGATTTCGGAAATAATCCCGAAGTTACAAATCGCGTCTTCATTAGCTCGAGATTCGACCTCTAAACTTGAAACTCGACCTTGAGAAATTAGCTTGAGATTTTTTGCTCAGCTTTAGCGCATATTGCGAATCTTCGGTCTAATGAAGACGCATAGGACAAATAGCTGGATATTTTGCAAACTATCCCAAGAAATCTTGGGATTACAATCTCGACCAAATATCCTAATTGCTTGGTCTGATGAAGACGCAAATTGGCTGGATTGGCAATCTCTAGATAGTGAAGACAGGCCTAATGTGTATGGGCATCGACAAACAATAGATGACCACATAGGCTGACCACTGAGCTTGGGGGATTTTGGATTGATCCACTATAAACTTTGGATGTGTATTCCCACTTGAGGGGTTAAATTATGCACAGAAAATTTGTACTTACATTTACGTAGTGGATACCAAAGTTTGTAAAGGTGCCCTATTTTGGAGGGGGCTCACAGTGTTATAAGATGAATCGTTAACTGTGATCGTGATTTTTTACTCTCATTGGAAGGCCTGTGCACTGTCCAATTTGCAAATCAATTGTCTTAAATTTGCCTTTGAATCTTTTATACATGAATACCGGTACATGATAAATAAGCAGGTGTAATACTATTCAATATGGTTGCATGCTCACTGTCTCCTACAAATATTGCATTCCAAAATCAACTTTAGTAAGATTTCCCAATGTAAAATGGTGGCTTCTTATATAGCGCACATATCCGTCACAGAAGTATGTCACACTGACACTCCTAGCGCTCCAGCGTTATTTTCCCTTCCTCCCTCTCCCCCCTCCCTCCCTCTCCCTCCCTCCCTCCCTCCCTCTCGATCTCTCTCGATTTCTCTCACTCAATTTCCTTCACCTACATGTATACATCATAATATAATCCCTGGCAATATAATTCAGTTACATTGTTGACTTTATTAATACCAACAGACTACTGAACCAGTAGCACAATATTATAAGAGTAATGCAAATGACACTAATACTTGTGTCTACCAAAGAGTGCTTCACATACATGTACTTAGTCCTTATGGTAGTTAGGAAGGTTATGTATAAACATTTCTCAATAACATACTCTTATAACAAGTAGTCTTCAGCACAGATTCTTAATTGGCACTTGACTACAATTCCTAAAGCCCTGTGCAGAGCCTAAATATATGTCAGTCTCTTGCCATGAGAAGCGGCAAAAGTACAGTCTATTGCAGTCTCCTAGTGCAGACACTGTTACGCACAACAACTAACAAGGGTGTGTGCCTGCAAACAAGGTATCAAGTATGCATATGTATATAGTGTGGGGGCGGGTGGGGGGGGGGATAGCTTTTTATCCAGAATGGGTTTGTAAATTGCAATCATGGTTGGAGAAAATCAGTATTACGAGAGAAATTTTGACTGTAATTGCTACCTCTTGTGAATGAAAAATCTTGTCTCTTTGTTGTTAATTTATAAGTTGCAATAGATTTTCGGTTTGTATAATAATAATTGATTATCATGGAATATTGACATTGAAATGAAATAAACATTTCAAATTCAGAAATTTATTTGTGATTTGTATTTTTTGTATAATTTAAATGCAATTAGATAACTGCAGATGAAATGCTGTTCTTTGATTAGTACTATTCAATTTGCGTGGTCATTAATTTAATTTAATTGTAATTAATTCATTCATCTTAGAATATAAGAAAAACGACATAACCGAAAGTTTTGAGAAAATAGATCAATTATTAGGAAAGGAATGCTGTTGATTATCAATAATAATGAACTATTTGTTGATACTGCTGTATAGTTAACTTTATGAGTCATTGATATTATCACAACTAGATTAATCATTTGAAAGGAATGCTATAACCGTTGTCACCTCTGTATTTTTTGTTTCTTTTAGAATTGCCAAACAAGGTGTTTGGACTAAAAATGAGGGGGAAAATTTGAGCAATATCTGATTAAAGATAGGGAAGTTGTCATTTGTTTAAGTTGTCATCGGTGAAACACAAGTTGGCAACAGCGTGATGTATCTTGTGAGCTGCTCCAATTTGCCCTGCACAGAATATTTCATAAACTTTAATTTTCTTAGTCATTGATGACGGAATAGATTTGTTTCATACATACAGGGGTTGTATAAAAACATATTTGCAATAATTACATTTTGTCATTTAGAGTGACTGTATAATTGTATTTTTTTTTAAAGGTAATACAAAGCTTTGGTAAATTTTGAAAATTGGCTGGATGTGATTCTTTACAATATATTGATATATTTGGATGCCCCTGTGGATGTATTGAAAAATTGAATATAAAAACTTACCCTTGCTCCCGGTAAATCTTGATAAATTTCAAATAGCGCCTATGGCCATACAGTGGTAGCTGCGACCATGAAAATATCAGAATATGCAGTTGTGATATATAATTTCCAAACGGAAATATTTAATCGGTCGATTTTAGTCAAGAATCATTGTTTTATAGCTAAATGAATATCTCGAACTTGAGAGGGGAGCTATATAACATAAAGAGTTTATTGTTTACAATTTCATCACTTTCGACTCGATTTCGACCGCGACATCGATCACTGAATATTAAGGGATCGCAAGTACTTCCGATATGTTCATTTGAACCAAATTCATGGCCCGATTGTTTAGTACAAGGCAAATGGGAGGAGTCCTCGAAGACACTTCACGGAGTAACAAATTTTGTGTTTGATTAATCGCACCTTCAAAAATTCTTATCTTTCTTATTTTCAATCGGTTTTGCTATAACTTTCTATGACCTGTATATCTCTCATTTTCTGCTTCTGGTAAAAAAAAACAACTTAGTATCAGCTAGGTGGACTTCCCCTTTAAAATGTGAAATAGTACTTTTAAGTTTAAAGCAAATATGTACCATGTAAAGTATACAATGGCTGAAAACTAACCTAAACACTCACACTCTCCGATACAGTAATCAAAGGAGTGCCAAGCAATATGCATGCAATGTCGATGACGAGTGATTTGTCTCAAGTATAGAAATTTAAAGTACTATATGACGCTGGAATGCCATATGTTTTGTTTTAAATATACAGTACATGTGTGCTTTAGTTGTTAGAAACGCTTTTGGGGTGCAGTACAATCATTCTTTAAATTTGTTTAGAAAAGAGCAAGGAGAGGCTGAATCATGAGAGAAACAATAAGAGAAAAAGAAAACATATTTGGGAGAGAGAGAGAGAGAGAGAGAGAGAGGAAAAAGTGGCAGAGAGGGGAGGGGTAAGAGATAAACAGAGGGGGTGAGAGATAAACAGGGGAGAGGGAGAGAGAGAGAGAAGGCGGACTAAAGAAAGGGAGAGGGAGAAAAGGTGAGAGAGAGAGAGAGAGAGAATGAGAGAGGAAGTGAGGGAGAAAGTGACAGAGGGGAGAAAGAAAAGGTGAGAGAGAGAGAGAGACAGAAGGGGACTAAAGAAAGGGAGAAAGAGAAATAGTGCAAGAAATGGGTCCTTGGAGCTGGAAAGAAGGGGAGTACAATGTGGAAAGAGGAGGGTGAAAGAGAGAGAAAGATGGCAAATGGGTAATGTAAATAAAGAGTTACAACTAGATCTTGAGTATGTAATTGTATGTATAAGATCGTTGTGTAAGCCCTAGATTCTTTCATTTCAAAGTTCAAATATCTTGAACTTTAGGGAGACTGTTGGTTTGTTTTTAAGACAAGATGGCAAAGGTTCAGTAAGTTCATTTCTAAGGAATTTTTGTGGTAAATTTATAATTTTAAGGGTTTATATCTCAGTGGAAAAAAAAAAGTTTCGCTGAATTGAGTTCTTGGTAATTTATCCAGCTTCACAAGGTAAGTCAAAATTGACTACGAAACTTTCATTTATTTTGTACATTTTCGAATGTTTGAAATATTTTCAAATGCTATAGAATAAAAGTAATCATTATTCAAATTTAATAACTCTTCGAATGATTTGCTGAATATTATTTTGCTCTCAATGAGATTTCGGTGTTTTTTAAGCATTTGCCCCGCTGTTGCTGTCCATTCGAACTCATTTTGCAATGGTGCATGGTCTTATTTCTACAGGGTTTTTCACACTTCACTGATATTGACTTTAACCATGCGCCAGTGTTCATGTGTTTCAATTAGAAGATCACTGTAGTTCAGAAAAAATGACATATTTCAGCAAGAATTTTTTTCTTTCTCTGCCTAAATTTGCGTAGAACAGAGGGAGGGATGGGGATCTGCTCGGACGACGGACGTCCCTTTAACACATTTCTTAACAGCTTATTTTATATAATCAGGATAATATTTAAAAATAAATACGTCCTTAGTAACAGTGGTATTCAAGGCAATGGTATTACGGTTATTTGCGAGGGAACGAAGCAAGCCAGCAAACATTTTGGTCACTTTCTTTTTCTTTTTAATTTTCGAAGAACAGTTTTGAACTATGCATTTTTTTTAATGCCTGAATAAAGTGCACGCTTACACTTTTGTGTCGATTTCAATTGAATTAAATCCTTATAAAATGAAAAAAAAATGATCGACTTTAGTCTTTTCGTTAATTGGGCTATAATGATTATAATAATGATATTACTAATACTATAAGGATATACTTTAACCGTTTCCCTTTTAATTTATTTTTCAAGTTGGACTTCATAAGCTACGTTCACATTATAGTACAATTAATGTGAAAATTTGCCATCGAATTGTTGGGGCTCCCAACACTTTAGAGGGGCTTTAACATGTCTGTTTTGCGCTATCGAATTGCGACCGACCGACGGACAGGGGAAACAATATCTATAATTCATGAGGTTTTTAATATTAATTTGATGCTTATTTAACTTTAAATGATTGATGTAATATGATATTTTTTGTAATCAATTATGTTAGAGGTGTTATGTTCATGAGATCAACAAAACCACTGGCAATCTTGTCATCTTTATGTATCCAGAGGAAAAAATAGAACTATACCAATCGATTGAAAAACAAAATCAACACCATCTGGAACGGCGAGCGGAAAAATAATATGAAGGTTCGTCACTCGGTAGAACAGCTGCTCCCATTACTGGTGCCTCAGCCGAAGAGCCGATCGGACTGTGATAGGAAAGTGCAGACATTCGGCGGAGTACAGTATTGGTCTCTAGCAGGGGGCTTGGATGGTATGGCTGTCCTTCCTAAGAGATACTCGAGGACCTTAACAAGGCATCATGCACTCGTCTTTTTCCTTACATTTTTTGCGTAAGTAAAACCGCTGTATTTTTCTTTCATCATTTTTTGTTTTGTTATATTGCATGTTGTAGCGTACTCTAATTTTCATTTTTGTTTTGGGTTTAGTTTTTTTTAAACGTTGTGTCGTACGTGTTTATGTGTGTGTGTGGGGGGGGGGCGTATCCAGTTTGAATTGTATTTACTTTTTTCACTGTCTGTTCAGTTTTACTATCATGGCTATTGATGGTGAAGATGTCGATGGCGGTGGTGGTGATGATAGTGACGGCCGGTTGTAAGAAATTAAGTTTTACTAGGGATAAAAGTCACTATAACGACTAGGAAGAAAGGAATTGCATGACGAATATGAGATTACATGATCATTGATGTTTTTTTGTTGTTGATTGAAAAATACTTGTTAACCAATGCATTCAAATTATCCACGCAACTTTCTTTGCAGAACCCCTAGACTAATTTTCTAACTCACCTTCTATGCACAACAGCACTTAATTTAGACGGAATCCACTTTGAATACAGTAGTTATTGCGATGCGTGGCTTCTCTAACAGGCTTTAATGTTTCAAAAAGAAACCTTTGTTTAAGAGGTATGCATACAATTAGTAAACAGGACCATTTTAAAGATACTATTTCCCTTTTGCAGCCAACATCAAATTCTGTAGAACTTTGCAGGAATTACAAATATGTCATGTATGTCCTATCTGTGTAATTTAAACGTTAAAAAGTGTCCTAATATTCAAATTATGCACTTAGAACCCGTTTACTTGCTAGACTTCACTGTCAGACACTATTGAGTGACTGACTGGCTTTTTTTCTTCTTTGGTAATACCACATACAATGAGCTTTAAAGGGTACATGAGCATTTGTCTACATCAATAACCCACTTCTTGTAATGGCCAAAATCAAACTGATTGAATCTTTGCGCAGCAATGACCATTCGACCATTCGGTACAATGGTCTGAAAATCAGACTATTACTTACTGGCTCTAAAGCTCTTAAGTCGATTCGACATTATTATTCTAATAGTCGTTATTTAACCACTTAAAGACATTTTCAAGCCCCCCTTTTTTAAAGAAAGTTCTAAATTTGTATTATCTTTCAAATGTCGTTGGAATTTAACCTTTTCATGTTTTAGGTCCGAAATGGGACATAGTACCTTTAAAGGGTGGCTCGTTATATGCATTTGATGATAGGCCATTTTCGTAATGAAGTGTCTCAATACAAATTATTTCATTCACCTGAAAAGAATAATAGTATTTGAATGAAAACTATATATTACGTGTTACTAATCGGGGCAAGCTATAATGTTTGTCCAACCTGGGAACAACTAATGTACGCAGTTCGGATTCTGTCTATTGAAATACTGTCAGGTGAATGAAATAGTTTTTATCGAGGGCTTCGAGGCACTTCACAAAGATGTATGTATTAGATTTGGTTACATTACGAAAATAGCCTATTGGATAAATCCAGACATTTTAAATGTTGTCATCACGTTCTCTTACATAGAAAGTGAAATATATTCATTTTAAAACCACTTTGAACCGTCTGCCTAGCCTCCTTACTTGATCATAAGACCTTGGCTATCCGTCAAATAAAAGCGGTTCACCGCTGACATTTCTCAAAGGGCAATCCAGCCTTGTAATAAAATGATTTGAATGAAAGCAGAAAAATAACAGAAACAGAATGGCATAAATTTGAGGAAAAAAATCCGACCAATACAGTAAGGAAGTTATGCATGTTTGAAATATGAGATCACTAAGCCTATGCGAATCTCAGATTGGTAATTTGGTCAGTGGATTGTGACGTAGGACTTGGATAACTCTCCCAAGTACTACAGTACTGATACACCTATGAATATTGTAATTTGATCTGAATAATCTGAATAATCTTAATCTCGAGATGCATAAAGCTAAAGTGTCTCATTCATTATTCCGCCTTGATCAATATGTTTTTGAAGTGTATATGTTTTGCAAGCTTTACCGAAGCAATAATTGATAATGTGCATGACTATATAATTATGAAGTCTTGTATGACGTACGTATCTATATCATGCTACTTCTTTTTTTTTTGGAGGGGGGGGGGATATGTTTTTTTTAATAAGAATTAAAATGATAGTGGACGACTCACACATAATCGAAATCAAAGTCCATAATTTCACAGAAAAATCAAGTAATTCCTATATTCTGAGGAAAATTCTTAAACTTCCAAAGTCTAATGAGACCGCCCTACAGATCTAGAAACAGAAAATGGCTGATGGAAACAAATTCGAAAAAGAGCTTAATTTTCTTCACAGGAGACACAGTATGTTACCAAGGATGTGATAGCTAACTTACTGCATCTACCACCCCTTACATTATTTATTTGGCAGCATATTGAGAGCTTTACTTTTGATATAAAATCGAGTTTAATCCATAATTATTTCTATGTTTTCATATCATGTTTTCTGACATTAAGGTTTGTGTTCATTCATGCGGCCTGGAAGACATTCAGTAATGTCAGGACAGCCCTGACAGAAACATGGACGTTACTACCACTCAATGAAACCATCTTCCCAAATGACACAATGGTGAGAAGGAATATTGATTGTAGAAAAATGATACAAATACAAAATGGTAAACTGCCATTCCCTTCCAATGTTTTTTTTTTTTTTAATCCCGCCTTCCACATATAACTCGCCTGTGTACAAACTCAAATAGAGATCTGCTACACTATACGCGGACCATCACCTAATCACGCATCAGTAATACAACTCACAAAAAATGTTTTCGTCAAGATCAATAATCATGCATTATGGAAAATGCCATGAAAATTGCATCGCCATTAATCATGTCATTCATGAGATATGAAGCAAACCCAATCTATACAGAAATAAAGGGGGAGGGGGGAAAAGGGATAGATTTTGAGGAAATCATTAGGTGCTCTAGCTGCTATACGCTACGCGGCAGATCACCTAATAAATCAAGGGTCCAGAAGAAACAAAATAAAGAACTTGAGAAACCAGGGATATGAGAGTTGTAATTGACCACTTGAAGGAAATGTGCGTCCAAAGTCATAACTAATGCTTCAATCTCTTTTGTGACTACACCTGTCATACGTCATTCACACAAAATATGCGTGTTATTTTATCGTTCTATTCTTTTGGAAGTTCAATCAATTGAGAAGTCGATGCTAGAAATTTCTGGAATACATTGAGCGAACATAATTTTTTAGCTGCTAACCCAACCATATAGCTACCATAGAGAGGCAGGTGAATGCAACTCAAAAGTTAAATGTCGCTTTTTTTAAATAATTATTATTATTATGATCTGATTTCAATATTCTAAAAGTGATTTTATATGTCAAAAGATCAGTTTAAGTCGTGTAATTTGTATTAAATCCAGGTGGTATGCATGGTCAGTGACTATGAAAATATATGTATCCCTTTGATGGTCTGGCTTCTGCCGGCATCTTTCGAGTATCAAATATATAAACAAAAATATATACAAAATTAAACGTTATTCCAGATGGGCCTATTTTTTGCTGAAAATGTAATGCGATTGTATACTTCTGCATGTATAATATTCTAGTTCGGGTCAGTGGAGATTTAAAACCGCTAAAGTTGCTAGACCTAGTTTCGTCCATTCGTCGGAAGGTGTTTGGTGTGTGTGAATTGGAAATAATAGAATCTATTATTTCCAATCTTATATTGGGCGGCTGCGACAAGTATGCTGTGTTAAAATCATATCGATCAATAATTGAAAAGAACCGTGTATTAGGTGAAACATTCGTCTTCGTTTAATACAGTAGTCTAACGTCTGTGGACGGTGACAAATTTAAATGATTTTACTTCTTATGAGCACGTTAGTATAGGGAAGTTCAGTCTATTTATTTTAATCGAAACGACGAGAGAGTTAAATCCTTGCCCGATGTGCGGGTCCATAAGAATAATAGGAGGTGGGAAACTTGTGTGTGTGTGTGGGGGTGGGGGAGTTCTTAAATGTATTACATAAATGTGCCTCGCGTAAATCTCCTTTACAATCAAAAATATTTTTGGGTTGGGCTTGAACAAAAAAAAAATAGGGGGGGTTTGAGCCCCAAGCCCTCTTCAGAATCTGCTTCTACCACAGTCAGTGCATTTGTTTTTTCCGACCCAGGTCAATTAAATGTTATAGTCTTCTCCCTCAACCCCGTTTAGGCTTTTACTACTTTTACACTTTTCAATGCAGCATAATTCCGTTCACTTATCTTCGCCATGCAGTGCCTATTCCTTTTCACGTCTTTGATTTCTGTCTTTTGTTTATCTGCATTATCTCCCAATCATCAGGACCCTAACGAGGATCCATTCTTAGATACGATAGGAGAAGCTGAAGTATTTTTCAGTGTCCTTGACACGGTCTTCCTGGCTTCGTATGCAGTTGGGTTGTTTATAAGCGGCTTTATCGGAGACAGGTAAAGTTCTCCTGTCTTTTATTCTCTAAACATTTGAATTCATATTTTTGGTATTTTAATCAGGCATTTTGTAATAATAACAATTAGATTTATTTTTTGTATAGCGCTTAATACAAATGTCTCTAAGCGCTTTACAAATATACTATTACATTGATTCAACATACTAAACAGAAGTATTATGATATTAAAAAACGATAGTAGTGATGCAGAGATGAACCACAATGCTTTGATATTGTCTGAAAATAGAAGGAAAAAACGGACAAAATAATATCTGAATATATTTCAATATAAGTCTAGGTAACTGGACTATTCAAATAAGATCTCATTTCCACTGCTATTACACCCCTAAATGAGTCAGTTGTATATTAATTGCCTTTATACTGTGCTGCGGTATATATTTCATAGTTTAGTGATGATCGAAGGATACGCATCGATATTACATATTAAGTAGACGTCAGAGTAACTCGCATTTAACCAATTAATCAAACAGTACTGGGTAAAGGATAATCATTATTAAATTTTGGGTTAACGTCATGGTTTTAGAAAATATGAGGAAATATTTTCGCACGAATACTGCCTGTAAGTAAGTCGTCACAGGTACGCTTTTCTCATTTTTTTTCTTCATTTTTCTTATTATGAACAAATTCTAGTATTCTTCGCAAATTCGCAATGTAAATCAAATTATTTCTTAATCCATTATGAAATTCAATTCTAATAGTTCCAATATTTTCTACCAATGATACAAAATCTACCCTTCGGCATGCCAAATTTGTAATAGTAATGGTTTTAATGTAAATTTCTATGGTATATTTTTAGAATGTTTCAGTTAAGATTTTCATTGCTTATTAATCGAACTTAACGATATTTACCATTATTATTGCCATTTGATCACCTTTATTTTAATGTCAATGTTGATTGCTTATACTGTTTTAATAACAATTGTATAATTGCTTTTATCATGTATATACATTGTAAATTGTTGTAACCATTGCAATTCAGTCTTTTGACTGCGAGAATGGATAATACTTAATAAAAAAAATCCTTCAATCAATCAATCATGCACTTCATATCTCTTAAGTTGAACTTGTAATTACTGCTTTCAATAAAACATACACTCTAAAAACTAAAATGTTATATCTCAGTTTAAAAGGGCCGAGGAATGACCACTCTTTCAAAATGTCAGATTGTAACTTTTAACCTGCTAGATTCAACCTTTATAGTTTTGGATCCAGCATGTTCAAAGTGTTATTCTACCATTTTGAAAGAGTGGTCACTCCTCGGCCCTTTTAAACTGAGATATAACATTTTAGTTTTTAGAGTGTATGTTTTTTTGTTTGACCAGTGTTGACTGCTAACTATCCATTCCACAGGCTTGATCTGAGGCTTGTGCTTTCATTTGGAATGTGCAGCTCAGCCATGATGGTAAGTTTGGGTGGCAAGATGCTGAAGGAAGTGAAAACATAACAAATTATTAACCATCATAAACACATAAAATGTAGTTCAACCTTAACAGACAACTACTTACATTTAAAAGAAAAGCAGAAGAATCAAATGAAATCGGGCACAAAATGGGAAATTATGACTTTAAAAAAGGAAGGTTGTAATCGCTATAATGTGCAGGCACTTAAAATTGGCTGAACCGGTAATGTCATTGTGACGAAGTGCCGGACTACTTTCCTATTCGTTTCAACGCACAAGATGATTAAAGGTTCGTTTTCATTTTCCCTAAACAAAATTACGTTTCGTGAGGGTCTTTTCTTTTCAGAGGATCTATAATAGTATGCAATCTATAATATATTTTGAGTAGTGTCCCAAGTGAAAAGGCACTTGGGAGAAAAAGAAATTCATTATATTTTTGTACACAGGAGAGTTGTCCCATTACTACGTCATAATCCACCGACCAAATTGCCAATTTAAGATTCGCATGGATTTTTTTATTTCAAACATTAAAAATTCCCTTATTATTGGTCTGGTTTATTTTAAACTTCGTTCTATTTCTTTGATTTTTCTGCTTCCATACCACTAAACTTATTACAAGGGTAATTGGATTGCTCTTTAACTCTGTAAATAGAAAAGATCAGGGGACTTATGTTGTGTTTTCTACAAAAAAGGACAGGTTGGGCGTATTCATTCTAATTAAAGCAATTTATCAGTAAACGAAATAATAGTATCCAATAAGATCCATCTTTGATGAAATTATTAAGAATGTGGACATGTTCCTCAGCACGCAAAAACGCAAGGGGGCGGATGTATGAGGGGGCGTTGTCTCGCTGGTCGCTTTCCACATTCGAAAAATATTTTTTTATGTAATTTCCAAGACAACTTCACTATTTTTCTTTATAATTCCTTATGAAATGAAAATAGAAAAAACAACAACACTTTTTATACTGCTAGATTTCGAACAAAAATAATATATAGATGAAAAATATATTCAGACTTGTAGTTGAAAAAGTAGTTTTAAAAACGTATTTTGTGTGCTGTTTTTCCCACCATTTTTCGACTAGTTCTATAGACTATTTTTTTTTCTCGAGCTATCTGTTTGTGTTTCCTCCAATAACTGTTCGTGTCAATTTGCCTATAATTTAGTTCTATTTGACTCATCTTGTTCGTTTTCTTCAGATGTTCTTGTTCGGTACATTGAGTGAGTGGGTGAAGGTTTACAATCATTGGTATTACGCGGTGTTCTGGATCATGAATGGTCTTCTACAGGGAACAGGCTGGCCTACACTCATAGCAGTCATGGGCAACTGGTTCTCTGAGAAGAGGTAAATTCTTATAATAATAACAATAATAATAATTAGATCAATGTATACATATAGTGCAGCTACTATATGAATATACTCTATGTGCTGTGATAAAAACAAATCTCCCAACAGCTAGCGCTACTTTACAGACAGACAATACAAATATTATTCAAAAGCTCCTTAAACGAGTGCGTCTATAACAAAACGAAAGACAGGAACAGGTTAAATATTGGCTTTGCTTATGTCTAGTAGTAGGTTATTCCAAAGCTTTAAGCGATCTCTTTTTTTTTTTTTGTGGGGTAGCTCTAGAAGCAGCGTGTCCTGTTTACTCCCCAAGTTATACGTGCATATGAAAGTGATTTAAATCATAATAATTCAGACAAAAATTTGGGGCTTGACCACTTAATACTTTGTTAACAAGCAACATTATTGTGAATGCATTAATATTCTCTGTTATACTCAACTGTAGACTTCTCTTCTCTTCTCTTTTTTCGTCCTAAATTTTTGTCATTTTACAAAAGCAAATGAGAAGTATTTGAATAAAAATTATCCACGAACTAAAGTAATATTTTCCAACAGTAAAGTTAACATTTTTTTTTTAATACGAAGGAAGAAAAGAAATCAATTTATGCAGTTGCGTCTATGAATTTATCATCAATGTATCTATTGGTAATAATGATTTAATTTTCTACAAATATTTTTTATATAAAACTCATAACATATGAGTATCTTGCTTGTTATCAATAAGGTGTCATGATTTATTTTCTTTTCATGAATTGTGGCACAAATGCTTTGCTGTTACTAAATGTCAAACTTTAAATGTAATGTTGAATATTGTACCTCAATTTTGTAACCTCCCCCCCCCCTTCCTCCTTCTGATTATGTCTTTCTTGGCGGTTCACAGTCGAGGGTTGGTGTTCGGTATCTGGAGTGCTTGTGCCTCTATTGGTAACATCGTAGGGGCTCTTGCGGCATCACTGGTCCTGACCTACGGATACGAGGTTAGATACAGTCCGTTAAGGTTACAGGGGTGCAAACCATTCCACTATACTTTTATGTAGGCCTAATCGACGGAGCCTTGACAAATCCCTCTTGTCAGAAAGGAAGTGCCACCACGGGTTTAAAAGGACACACAAACAAGAAAGAAAGATAGGAAGAAAGAAAAAAGAAAGGTAACAAAAATGGCAAATTACTCCTAATAAACGAGACGAACAAGGAATGTTAAATTTCCATTCCAGTCACAGACCTACGGTTTCAGAAATTATTAACAGACTTCTTTCGGATGATGATTTTTTAAAGTTTTTTTTTGTAAAGGTGTATGCATGGATTTCAGAATTTAAAACGTTCGTCGAAGTGTGTATGAATATCATTATCTGGTTTTAATTTTAGTTCGCCTTCCTCCTTACGGCCATAATGATGTTCTTCTGGGGTTTGGTCATCCTGTTCTTCTTGAATCCATCTCCTCGTGATGCTGGTAAGACACAAGCTGGAGGATAATAAACATCTCTGTCTCTGTCTCCTTGTCTCCTTGTCTCCTTGTCCCTCTGTCTCTGTCTGTCTCTCTCTCGCTCTCTCTCTTCCCCCTCTCCTTCTCTTTCTTGCTTTCTCTCCTCTTTCTCTCCTACTTTTCTTTCATTTTCTCCCTTTCGTCTTTCTCAATCCTCTCTTCTTTTCCATTTCTTTCTCTCTTCCCCTATCCTCCTCACTTTCTCTTTCTCTGTCATCATTTTTAGATGTACACAGCATACTGTACTTAAAAGTTATCAAACACGTCAATTGTAGAAGAATGATTAATGCCGGACAGTTTGTTCCGTAACACTATACTTATTCTCTATCTTCATCATTTTTAACTATTTTCTTAGGGTTTTATCTCGATGACGGGGAGGAAGAAGATGATGATGATGAAGATGAAAGGGAGCAGGAGTCGACATCAGATGACAAAAAGCGTAAGGTGTACTACATGTAGATAATGAAGATTCAGAACTTTCCTACCTCATTTAGGTAAAAGTACACGTCAAAGAATTTTATTGCAGTGACATCATGCAGACTTCGCTTTTTCGCATAAGATGCGTAATCTTCTGACAAAATCTCTAAAAAAAATATGATTAAGAGAATACATAGAATGCAATATCATCGTCTTTCTGTACAGGACATTAGTAAATATGAGTTCCCACACACACACAATATATAAATATATATATATATATATATATATATATATATATACACTTACACAACACACTCACCAACTCATACACAAAGATCGTTTAAACACTTTTTCATTTTAAGTTTTACCTTAAGATTTTTTTTTTTTTAAAGGCCGCCATCCTTGTCAAGCTTTGCTTATGATTGCGGTCTCCTTTAAATGTATGATAATGTGTTATGGAAATATTAAGTTTCGTTATTATATGTACATGTATTATGTAAAAAAAAAACATTTTGACATTTTTTTGTTGACAAGACTGTTGTCATTTTCGAATAAATTACTTTTATCCGTCCCTGAGACTCGTTTAACAGCAGACAGTGAAATCACATTGGAACTAGATGATCTGATGAGAAAAGAAAAGGCAAGAAAGCCGTTTAACATTCTAATAAATGTCAAGATATTGAGCGATGAGAAAGCGTATAGGATTATAAAGACGACTCTTGGAACTTGTTCAACCGTCAGCAGGTTATATTCTAATCTGTCGTCAACCCTTTTGTTTAATTCCTCCACCAAGTACTAGTCCACATTTGTAAACGTGACACACGATGTACAAGTGTGCTCATATCCATTTATTACATGTCACTTAACTACAGCTTTTGCAAACAAAGACAAGCTGAGATCATATAAGGAGAAACCGTCCGTCTCGAATAAGCACATGAACGATGATGCCGATGATGATGATGACATCATTGAACAACTAAGAACCAGACCTGAGCCGATTGGATTCCTTCAAGCTTTCTTACTACCAGGTGTTGCTTGTGTAAGTAAAAAATACCAATGTGGAATCTAGACCCTTTGTTTTCTTCTTTCAATGGAATGGTATTAACTAAACTGCAAATAAGTATTTCAACGATGTCATATTTTAGGTGTAACAAACGATAAAGCAACAAAATTGGCGTAGCAAAACATAATTTCCTGTATACGTTTCTCTTAGATTCCTGAAGAAGAAAAAAAAATCACGTGACCTGGGCCCTGTCTAATAATAGTTGCGATTGATCCGAAGCAATCGCAAATCCTCCAATTATCGCTAGTTTACAGTCTCCTATCTCTTATGTACATAGCAGAGATTGAGTTCATTTGCAAATAAGTTGCGATTGATCGCAGCCGTTTAAAAGGCAAAGCCCTGGTTGTAATTTTGTTGGAGGTAGGACAAAAATAGTCTTGAATAATGATATACGCTGAAGATGTTTTATGTTTTTCATTTCATTTCATTTATTTTTCAGTTCTGAATACATAATAAAATCAGTAGGACCTATATACATTAAAACACAGATGAAGAAATATGAACTTATTTTAAACAGAACTGGACAGGGCTCCAAGATAAGCGAAGCTTGATGGCTTGTGCGGCCTGACAATTAATCATGTACATCCGATTTTTCATCCGATTCATGTACAGTATTCACTTGGATTCACGTGTGTAAAGATGGTAAGTTACTCCTTGTTCTCTTGGCTTCCATACTACCTCACATCAAACTTCCAATGGTCGGAGGTCACTGCTGATCGAGCATCTATGGCTTTCGACTTTGGCGGAATTATAGGTAAATTGAAACAGCTATTCTAACATAAAATATTTTCCGAAATGCCCTTTGTTTTTAATTTTTAATTTCAATCAATCAATATTGTTTTTACATCCAATCCAATGCTTAAAGAATTTATTTTAAAAAGATATATAAAATCATTGAACATTATAATCAGTAAAGGGTTGTAGAAAAATTATTAGCAATAGCAAAACGTTCATTTTATATTTTGTTCGTGGTTTATTAGTATGGTTGGATAAAAAAAGCTGTTTGAAGACCAACGAAACAGTTTTTATCAAACAGCTGCAATATCTATAATCAATAACGAATTATCATTTGAGGCTTTATTCTTTATTTAGGAGGATCGATTGGTGGTTTAATCTCTGATTTCCTGGGAATCCGATCTCCCGTTGTGATCTTCATGCTGTTTGGCTCTATGGGATCACTCTATGGATACAGTGGTGAGTTACCCCTCGAACTTAACCTTCTCCGGCCTTTCCGGAGGTGGGGGACGACCCCCTCCCTTGAAAAAAAAAGAAATGAAGGTGTACTCCTACCCAACATTCGAACGCCGCCCGCGCATATTTTGTTTACACAACTGTTTAGCCATTTTCGCGAAAAAATTCCAAGAAGTGCTCTGGAAAAAGAGTCTTAGTCGTCAGCGCACTATTATAGTGCAAGCACGTACACCCAGGGAAGGGAAGATGATAGAAAGGGGAAAACAAGGATAGTGGAGAGGATATGGAGAAGGAAAAACAAGGAAATACATAAGGAAGGAGTGATAAGATAAGTCAAAGGAAGAACGTAGAAATACACAGATCTAAGCGGATCACTCTAGAGTAAGGAAAAACAGGGAAATACATGAGAACGAGAAAGGGATTCTATCAGATTAAAACAAAGAAATAGATGACGAAGGAGAAAATGAAAGATTGAAGGAGAAACAAAGAAATACATTTTTTTTTTAAAGAGAAGAGGTTAGATTAAAGGAGAACAAAAGAAATACATAACGAATTAGGTGAACTGGGGATAGATTGAAGAAAAAAGAAAGAAATGCATGACAAAAGAGAAGGATAGATTGAAGGAGAACATAGAAATACATAATGAAAGATTTAACCCGAAACGGCTATGTACACATTTACAGCTCCAGCAATCCAACAAACCGCTAAGGGTAATTCTAGACTCTGTCTCTTGTCGTTTGTACAGTATATTTAACTAAAGTGGCTGAACAGTTGTGTAAAAAAAATATGCGCACGCCGCCCTTGGTAGTTTTCGAAGACAGACCTACGAATGTTATGAAAACTGATGATGAGTTGTTATGACTTGTGAGATATAAGGAACGGACTGTTGCAATGAGGGAGTGCAGTTGGATGAGATTCTACTTGGAAAATGGACCCCTGGAGTCAACATCAGTTGATACAGTCAGGTTCGAATGAGGAGTTAACGTGACAAATTGACACAAATGTGTCGATGAAGATGCCGAAGTGAGATTCCGAAATGAGATGCGAAGTGAGATGCCGAATTGAGATGCCGAAGTGAGGTACTGAAGTGAGGTGCCGAATTGAGATGCGAAGTGAGATACCGAAGTGAGATGTCGAAGTGAGATGCCGAAGTGAGGTACTGAATTAAGATGCGAAGTGAGATCCCAAAATGAGATGCCGAGGTAAGATGTCGAAGTGTCATGCCGAAGTGTCATGCCGAAGTGAGATGCCGAATTGAGATGTGACCTGATATTCCGAAAGTGATATACCAAAGTGAGATGCCGATGTGAGAAGGAAATGTGAGATGTCGAAGTAAAATGCCGAGGTGAGACGCCGAGGTAAGATGCCGAGGTGAGAAGGAAATATGAGATGCCGTAGTGAAAAGCCGAAGTGAGGTGCACAATTGAGATGCAAAGTTAGATGCCAAAGTGAGATGCCAAAGTGAGATGCCGAGGTGAGATGCCGAGGTGAGATGCCGAGGTGAGACACTGAGGTGAGACACCGAGGTGAGACGCCGAGGTAAGATGCCGATGTAAGAAGGAAATATGAGATGCCGAAGTGAAAAGCCGAAGTGAGGTGCACAATTGAGATGCGAAGTTAGATGCCAAAGTGAGATGCCAAAGTGAGATGCCGAGGTGAGATGCCGAGGTGAGATGCCGAGGTGAGACACCGAGGTGAGACACCGAGGTGAGACGCCGAGGTTAGATGCCGATGTAAGAAAAAAATATGAGATGCCGAAGTGAGGTGCCTAAGTGAGATGCGAAGTGAGATGCCGCGGTGAAAAGGAAATGCGAGATGCCATAGTGAAAAGCCGAAGTGAGGTGCACAATTGAGATGCGACGTTAGATGCCGAGGTGAGACGCCGAGGTGAGATGCCGAGGTAAGATGCCGAGGTGAGACGCCGAGTTAAGATGCCGATATAAGAAGGAAATATGAGATGCCAAAGTGAGGTGCCTAAGTGAGATGCCGAGGTGAGATGCCGAGGTGAGACGCCGAGGTAAGATGCCGATATAAGAAGGAAATATGAGATGCCAAAGTGAGGTGCCTAAGTGAGATGCCGAAGTGAGATGCCGAGGTGAAAAGGAAATGCGAGATGCCGTAGTGAAAAGCCGAAGTGAGGTGCACAACTGAGATGCGAAGTTACATGCCGAGGTGAGACGCCGAGGTAAGATCCCGAAATGAAATGTCGAAGTGAGGTGCCGAATTGAGATGCAAAGTGAGATTCCGAAGTGAATTTCCGAGGTAAGATGCTGAAGTGGGATGCGATGTGAGATACAAAAGTGAGATGTGGGATTGAGATACCAAAGTGAGATGCCGATGTGAGATGCGACAGTAACATTTCCGAAGAAAAAGTGAGATGCCGAAGTGAGGTGCCGAAATGAGATGCAAAGTGAGATGCCGAAGTGAGATGCCTAAAGTGAGATACCGACGTGAGATGCCGAATTGAGATGCCAAAGTGAGGTGCTGAAGTGAGGTGCCGAATGAAGTGAGATATCGAAGTGAGATGTCGAGGTGAGATACCGACGTGAGATGCCGAAATGAGATGTCGAAGTGAGACGCTGGAGTGAGATGTCAAAGTGAGGTGCCGAATTGAGATGCAATGTGAGATGCCGAAGTGAGATGCCAAAGTGAGATACCGACGTGAGATGCCGAGGTGAGATGCCGAAGTGAGGTGCCGAAGTGAGATGCAGAGGTGAGATGCCGAAATTAGATGCTGAATTGAGATGCGAAGTGAGATACCGAAGTGGCGAAGTGAGATGCAAAAGTGAGATGCCAAAGTAAAAAAACAGAGGTGAGATGCCGAAGTGAGATGCCGAAGTGAGATGTCGAAGTGAGATGGTTAAGTGCGATGCAGCAAAAGAGAGATGCCGAAGTGAGATAACGAGCGTGTTTCGCCAAGTACTCGCTCTTCATTAGTAGTAATTTTTGTTGTTCTGTTTATATTTGCAGTCGCCCCAGCCAATGGCTGGAACGCCGTAGTGATGGCTATTGCTGGTGAGTTTTTTATTTATACTTTTTAAAAGATTATTAAAGGGGGTTTAGCATGACGATAGTACCTGTGCTGTCTTTCCCGTGGCCTGACTTGGGGCCAATCGGGTATAATACGACTATGGACGACGCAAGCGCAGTATTCACGTGCGTGCAACATACGCGAAACCGAAGCGTGAGGAGAATTTCGGTCTGTTTCGCGAACGCAAGCGCGCGCTGACCGTTATCCAAGTCCATTCGTTTACGTGCAGTTGTCTAAAAGAAGTCGTAGATGGCGTTAAACAGTTTTTGCTATGCTACACCCCTTTATATAAGATATGATGAATAATCTGAACGTCAAGTACATGACATGACTGGACTGGCATGCGCTTTCTTACGAAATGATTCTAACATTGTATTGTGTCTTTAAAAGGTTATTTGTACTACGGCCCGGTAAAGTCATATTGGGGGTCAATGGATATGGTTACGTTACGAATGACATATGTAGCCTCCAACTACATTTCCTGAATGTCTATGATTTCGGGTCACATTTCGAAACGGATGCATTTTCCTCTAAAATGGATAATGAAACAAATAAGATGTAACCCACAGACGGTCTACAAACACCTCTCTTACCTCGATATAAAATACCGTTTCTTTCTCTTTTCATATAACTGTAGTAAAAGCCTGACATTATGAGGGCTTCAAGTTAGATATTTCAATGATTGTGGATATGAAAAAGGTCTGAATAACACCTAATTTTGTGAAAGTTGTCAGCTTCCGAAATATATTGATTGTATTAAAGTGTTTGGTTGAATTCTCATAACAACAATAAAGTCTGTTATATTGGTCTACTTGCTACTGTATTGCATGTGAAAATGATAATTTTGAAGCATCCCTCGGAAATCGAGGCCCCCTGTAGAGGAGAGTCACTACCTTTGTACTTTCAGAACCCACTGCACTATTCGTATAAGAAACCGGTGGTGTAGTGGTCCACCTGCACACCCCCAATCGATTATACCAAAGAGATACCGGGAGGAGAGAGCAGAGGGTTGTAGTGATTCAGTTCGCTTTTCGCCTCCCAGGCACAGGTGACCCCCAAAAATTGATAATAACAAAGAGATTCCAGCTGGTATCTCTTTGATATTAATGACAATAATGATCAAACTATTGCGTTTTCCTTATTAAAACATGTACCGTTTTATACATTTTTTTTCGCCCAGGTGCCTTTGTGTGTGGTGTGACTCACATGATCGGCTCTACAGTAGCAGCTGATCTCGGGCAACGGAATGACTCACTGGGACAGGATAAAGAAGCACTCTCCACTGTTACAGGAATCATCGATGGTACGGGTACCTTTGGTGCTGCTATAGGTCAGGTGAGGGAACTTTATTGTAAAAAAACAAACATTTCATTCGAAATCATATATTTCTATCTTCTGGGATCCATCACAAAATGATCATTGATGTAATGTATAAACCAATCACAATTACGTAAACTTAATTCTAAGTAAAATATTATCATATTTTGGGTTTATATCACTTAATGTTTAATAAACTTTGAATTGTATTGAATTGAATTAATTCATCGACGACGTCTGTAAACGCTTTGCCTTTATATAATACTAGTATATAATCTGAATAATTTTCTAGCAATAAATATTGTTGTTTTAACCAGTAGAATAAATAATGTGTAATCTTTCATGATAAGCAATCATTTAATTCGAGATGGACATTGTCCACTGAAAAAAAGAGAGCTCAATGATAATGTGGTTTTATAGCTATTGTTCAAAGCATCTCATTGTAATTTTATATTATCTGTGCTATGTTTATAGTTCCAAATCTTGTAAGGGCGTCCAATGATGCTTGCTAGCTGTCACCTGAACAGCATCTCAGACTTGTATAAGTTGTCTTATAATAATATTCTTTACTTCTTTCCTTATGATATTTTGTTTATAATTGTGCATTCAGGTAGTGATTCCTTTATTGAAGATTAACTATGGTTGGGGTTCGGTATTTGCATTCTTCGTTGTAATGGTAAGTCTACATTCATACAGTGTATTTGTTATTTATAAGCCTAAAGGTACTTTGTCTCATTTGCAGGCCAACAAAAATTCAATTCAATTCAATTCGATTCATTTATTTTTCCTCTTTCAATTGTTCATATTTACAATGATGGTACATTTTAACATATTTACATATTCATATACATATAGCTCAGTTTGCACAGTACATAAAAATATTTTTAAAACATGATATTTAAAGGGAAGGAGGGCCCACTAAAAAGCAGAGCTTGTAAGGTGTAAGCCCCCCTGTAAAAGTAATTATTATTAATTATTATTTTATGAGAAAAAAACACAAACAATAATCATAACTGATTCAGTAATATGAAAATCACTTTTAAGCGCAAAACATTGATAAATATATACATGTTTATAAAAGGTTAAATTCCACCGACATTTGAAAGATAATACTAAATGTAGAACTTCCCTCAAAACGAAAGGGCTTGAAAATGTCTTTTTGTGGGAAAATAAGGGCCGTCAGTTGTCGAATCGACTTTAGTGATTGCAATCCTTTTAGTAAATATTCTGGTTTTCAGACTCTTCTACCGAATGGTGTACGTTTTGTGCTGCACAAAGATTCGATTTTGGCCGTTACAATTAGTGGGTTATTGACGTCGACAAATGCTAATATAACATCTATACAGCTCATTTTTATGTATGGCAGTACCAAAGAAAAAAAAAGGAGTCAATCGGTCACTCAATAGTGTCTGACAGTGAAGTCTAGAAAGTAAACGGGTTTCCTTGCATAATAGGACACTGCTAACGTTTACATTTCACAGACAGAACATATATGACATATTCATGATTCCTGCAAAGTTCGAGAGAATTTGATGTTGTCTGCAAATGGGACATAGTAACTTTTAGACAGACATCGATAATAATTTGACAAAGTTTTCTCTAATTCAAACAAGAAAGAACATTTGATTATGGCTCCCAATGTCAGATAAGATGATCTCTTCTGCCACGTGGCACCAGAGCCGTGGTCGTGAAGTCATGCATGACCGGTTTCAGACAATCTGACGTGGAGGCGTCGGAGGCCCAATTGTCCAAAATAAGCGATCATCTACTGATGATTGGGAACTATTCATCATTGGTACACATCATTTAAGAGCTCATAGTCATGATTAAAGTATCACACTTATACTGAGCAGACGCAGTTTGCGATGGGTATTGCAAAATGGCATTTGTTCAACTGCTTCCGGCATTTCATTTTCTGAAACGAAATGGCTTGTGCAAACTTATACAGGCGCG
>BEXV01001080.1:126124-139550 GCA_003118195.1 Hemicentrotus pulcherrimus | reverse complement strand
GTATTGTCAGGTGTGCTGTGGTAGTTCCTAGGGGATAATGAGGTTATAACCATTCAAGTGGGCTAGTTGTTCGAGATGGTATTTCAGATTAGACAGATTTGAAAACCATTAAGAATTTTTTTGGTAGCAACAACTTGGAGTGTTTACTCCACCATTAATAAAATATATTTGTGTGATGTCAAGCTCACAGTGAACACTAAAACGTATGTGTTGTCTTCCTAATCTTTTGACAGGGTAGCCCATTCACCGATAAATAGTGGTCTTCCATGGGGCCCTGTATAAACATGAACACATTTACAAAGCATAACGTTTATACAGAACAGTTTGAAAAATAATACTTGTTTGCCAGTAAACATATATCATTAACCTAGTTCAACAGTAATTTCAATAGGAAAATATTGATTAAGTCGCACTTGCAATTATGTGAATAAGTCATTTTAATATTACAGAACATGCACGTAGTGTATGTTCAGCTGAGCCATTCATAAATTACGACTTTGATTAACTTTGTTCAAACAATCTCTCTTTCCCCATTTGATTACACAGATGCCGTCATCAATGTGCATGAACTGAATCATTTCACACCCATCACAAGCATTGCCAAAACCAAGGGAGCTACCCTCTTCTCCACTGATATGCAGGTATAATAAAACCCATTCTTAGGTACAATGCCTAGTCAAGCAGAGTTCAGAGATAAGGTTGGCACTCATGCTTGATCACTACAATTTCTTTATATATTGAAGATTTCAAATTGGAAAAAATTGTCAGCTGTGACTATTCAATCCAGAGATATCATGATTCGATTGAACTATCCGATCTCATTTGCCCCTAGCTTCTACCTTTTGTCTGTTATTGCCTTAGTCAGGTTGTTCATGATTTTTTTGTTATATATAGTATATTGTACTTTGTGCAAACAGCATCTTGTTTTTTTCAAAGTTGATCCGTTTTTTAAACCACATTTATATGTATTATTGCCAATGTAAATTGTACATAATTCAGCCATTTGGCTGCAAAGTGCAATCAAGTGCTATCGACTCAAGCATTCAGAGTCGGCAATTATGTTATGAATATCATATTTTAGACTGCTGCATCGAGACTCTGAGTCTTAATCAAGTTAATACTGGCATTGGGTAGCTGTGTAGTGTATTACATCACCTTATTAGTGATTTTGAGACATAGAAATGAGATTGTGAATAGTGGAGATGCCCTATAATATTAAAATGTTATAACCAACCATAGAGCAATAAATCAAATGTGATTCCTCTATCAATTTGTAATTTGTCTTTTGTGCAGCTAATGTTATGACCTACCAGTAATATGATCTGTTTGACAAGATATGCTGTGTGCATTTAGGTTTATTTTCTTATTTTTATTGGTTATCTAAGCAGAAGGGGACTAGTGGAGGAGGTGTCCATTTTACTCTCAAGCTGTGTGTAGCTGTCAAGAGAAAACTTCAACTCTTCATCTGGAAAAACAGAACATTTGAAGAACTCAAGGTAAGTTCATTGAATACAGGAAACTTGTCAAATGAATATTGATTGATCTTAGTTGCAATCTATTTTATGATTCACGGTTACTGACACTGTACACTTTTCTCAATGAAATATAAATATTATCACAAATGTAAATTCCGTATAGTTGTGAGGTGCTTTAGCTGTTTTGCTTTGAAAGGAAAACAGATATTTAGTGCATTCTTATCATTGAGGTAAATTTTGCATATTACTTAACAAAGGACATACATCTAAGGATCGGCTTGCATCGGCATGAATTCTTTTCTATTTTGTGGCTCCGAATAAGTGAAAACTGTCAAAATACATCTTACTTTTTTTATTTCACGTTCTGACCTCTTGGAGTATGACCAGTATTCAAATCTCAAAGATGCTTGTCACAGAAATAAGTTAAGCAATTTAAATGTATTTTGTTTTTGTTTTTTGTTAGTGCAATTACCAAAGAAGTCACATACGACTATGTTTAATCATTATATATATTTTTTTCTTCATTTCAGCCTGATCTAGGAGTACCAGATGTTCCTAAAGCAATGTCATGGTGTGATAATTCACTTTGTGTCGGCTTCAAAAGAGATTACTTCCTCATCAACGTAAGCATGACCTTTCTTTTTCTTTTACTGTAGAATTTTAGTCAGATCTATTCTTCTTTATGCATAAATTTGATGATGATCAATATATGGTGCCTTTAATTCCATAGATGATGTCTTCAGAGTCCTTCTCAAGATTGGCCGGTAGGAAATGATTGTAATCACATGTTTTGCATTCCTTACATGTTGCCACAGATTGCAAGTGTGGAGAACAAATTTTTACCTTAAGTTCATATTGTCCTACTTTTTATTTCATTGGGCTGAGGGCAAGGCATGACATATGTTTCATGTACAAGTGAAAATGCTTTTTTTGCATTTTCCCCATGACGACTTGGTATCCTTAAATTTGCTGCAGTTTGAACTGACCAAGATTTTGCATATAATATTCATGGACAAAGAAGTACTTTTTTTACTTTTTTATTTGAGTCTATAAAATGTGAACTTACAAATCAAGGCACAATATAAATGTGATCAAATGAACAAAGCTAAAAGGATTTTTGATTTAAATCTTGTTCCATGAAATGAAATTGTCAATAAATGTTGTAAGAGACATGAATACTCAGTACCGGTATCTTTTAACCTCCTGTAGTTTGAACTGACCAAGATATTGTCTATGTTTTTTTTTCTCGATATTTATTTGGGTCCAAGATTATGGCACATTATAACTAAGATCAGATAAACAATGATTAGAGGCATTCTGGTTGGAAGTTTTGTTCCATGAAATGAAACAGTCATTCAATATGTGTAGATGTTGCAAGAGTGAACGTGTTTGAAACCTTTCATTACAGATTGACAATGGCCAGCCCAAGGATCTGTTCACAACAGGCAATGCTTCTCAAGCAGAACCCACCGTCACCAAACTCTCAGAGGACATGCTAGCCTTGGGCAGAGACAACATGAGTATCATCATCGATTCAGAGGGGCAACCAGCCAAAAAATATGCTCTTACTTGGTCAGACATTCCATTAGTATTAGGTAAGACTGGATGAAACGATAATAATAATGATAATAATAATAATAGTTGGTTCTTGTATAGTGCTCATGTCTGTCAGACTTGACACACTCCTGGCACTCCACATTTATGTTTATTGTGTTCAATGTTAGAAGTTTGCCCTACAAAATATATGATAATTAGACACTATGTCTGCTACACACTATGACATATACATGTGCATGTATGTTAAAAGTATTCACAATATACCAATAAGGTGTAAATTTGCATGTATGTTAATAGTATTCAAATTCATAAATTCATTGCTGTTAAATCCATTTTGCGTAAACAGTAGCATCTAGATAAATACAACACTTCAGTTAATATTGTGAATGGACATCATTTGACCTTTGCTTATCGTTTATGACCTCATTAGAGAGATATTCATTATAAAATGCATGTTTCTTGTTTTCTTTTCAGAACACGACCAGCCGTACATCATCGCTGTGCTTCCAAAGTATGTAGAAGTGAGGACGGTTGATCCTAGGTTACTTGTACAGAGTATAGAAGTAGACAAACCCAAGTACATCACACAGGGAAGGTTAGTGTACCTCTCAAAATCTGCAAACTATGTTTAATGAAATCAGGAATATACGCAGTCATTATTGAATCTTAAGATATGATATGCCCTCTTGATCTTGTACAGGCGTTGCTCAGAAACACACCAAAATACAAAATTCTTTTTGTATTATATACCTTAGAAAAGCTCTCCATTGACATTGGCTGTCCAACTTAGCAATCACTAAACTTTTATGACTATCAAGTTAGTATAACTCTATAATAATCAATCACATGGTAATTGTGATTGGAAGAATCATTCATTCATCCGGTGATAACATATTTAAATATCTTTTTCATGGTTTCCACATTACTATGTTTCGTTCTGACTCAAGTTTGAAATGTAGATATTCTGTTTTTCACACTGATCCTTTTGTGTGTATTGATTTAAGTCATGTTCTGTGTGCATTCTCTCTCTCACTCTCTCTCACTCTCTCTCTTATAAGGAATTAACATTAGAGATTCATGCTGTTTTTTATGATTTTTATTTTCTGTCTTTGTTCATAGTGGTCATGTGTATGTAGCATCTAATAACTATATCTGGAGGTTGGAACCTGTCCCACTCCCAAGACAAATACAGCAACTAGTAGATGAAAAGCAGTTTGAATTAGCCCTCCATCTTGCAGTGAGTATGACCATATATGGTATATTATTCACTTGTCTTTATGATTTTTGACACTTAATCAATATTCGATAACAGCTTAAATTTAGCCTAGTTTTATCTGATGGAGCATTGTGGCGTGCGCCTGAAATCCAGCTAACAATGGAAGTTACAAACTGATTTAGCTGAGGATGCAGGTTCGAAACTGAGTCATGTCTTTTGGATGGTGACGTTAAAAGTCGGTTCCAGACGTAAATAATCATATCTGATTGATACATGTCTGTAAGACCCTATTACACACACACACACTGCCACTGGTCATTTTGGATGTATGGGTGATCTTGAACATTAAGATCACGTAATTGCTGAAGAGATTTGTTCTTGCAAACTATCCACTGTCAGTGTATTGACAAATATTATTTTTGGTTCATCAGTGAGGCTGGTTTTATTGTCTATTCTTTCTTCCTGAGGTGTCCCGGTACTGACCCTAGAATATTGTTTTTGTCTTTGGGCAGAAAAGTTGTAGTTCCAATGTAAATGAGTATCTGATGTTTTGCAAAATCAGCATTGTAGCATTATGTCACTAACTCTTCCTTTGACCTTTGAACCTCACAGTATATGACAGATGAGGTGGAGGCAGACAGACAGAGAAGGATTCAACACATTCAGAACCTGTATGCCTTTGAGCTGTTCCAGCAACACCGCTTTGAAGAGTCTGCAAAAATGTTTGCCAAACTTGGGACAGGTAGGCCTTTCAAATATCTTGGAGAGATTTCCATTTGTGAAAAACAGAAATGGCATTCCACTTTTGACATGTGAAGTGGTACTAAAGCATTTGGAATAGGAAGATTTAAATTTTGCAATGTTGGTCATCAAAAGAACACTCTAGCCTTGCCTTAAATCTTAAATAGCTCGAATCAATGGCAAGTCCTCTAATTGATTTCAAACTTACAGTCTACTACCTCAATGTTCAGAGTTGCAATCAACATCAATTTCAAGTTATGTTTTGGTCGATACTGATCAATCACAACTCTTTATAACCCTTGGTGTTTGAGTAGTCCAGCATTTTTGTTTTATCCGAGAGCAACTTTATGTGTTTTAGATAAGAATTTGGTGACCCCATAGATTACAAAGGCATCTTTGAATAGGATGCACATTACCACTTTATTTCATACCGTTATTTTATCACCTATTTTTCCCATTCTTGATAGATCCAGCGCAGGTGATCGGTCTCTTCCCAGACCTGCTACCCAAGGAGTACAGACAGGTACTGCATTACCCCAGCACACCTACTGAGCTTGGTGGAGCAGAGCTGGAGAAGGGTCTTACTGCCTTGGTGGAGTACCTCACACAGAAGAGACAAGATCTAGCCAAGGAGTCCTCTCAACAGGTAACAAGTTCAGGGCCCTACCATATAAAGAGTTGCGATTGATTTAATTGATTGTTCTCTAATCTGTACTAAAGAGGTAGGAGTTTATAAGATTGCTAATGATTTAGGGACTTTCGATCAATGCAAATAAATATGATCAAACTCGTATAGCTTTGAGTGTAATGATATATCAAGTGTTAATAGGGGCATTGCTATAAAAGTTGAGGGAATATGGTATTTTTAAAGTCATTTTTGGCATTTTTTGTTAGCATATTGCAAAGCCCAATTTCTTTTTCTTGGCTTGCTAGAAAATTGTCACCCAACATGTCGACAAATTTATTTTGACACACCATTCAATATTTTCAGCGATGCCAATGAACATAAATCTACTTTCATTACTTGTGTTGGACTTTTGGAGCTTGGTTTTAAATCTTAAGTGTTACCTTTTATGCTAGAGGCTACAAACTAGTAGAATGGGATTGCTTAATTCTGGAAGCCGTTCTAATTTAACTTCAAAATCAAAGATCAATTATGATAATTTGTAATTTAAAGCTTTTACAGATGCTGTGTGATATATTACTTTTCTAATGAACCTATCTGACTTATTTCCCATCATGTCTTGCCTACAGACAGCAGCCATGCCATCCACTATCTGTGAAGGATCAAAGATAGTCACTTCAAGGAGACAAAGAAGCCTTATCATAGATACAACTCTACTCAAATGCTATCTACAGGTAAGCCGTTGCTCTATCCATGTTCAAAGTAAAGTAGTGCATGGTACAGCATATACGTACATCCTTGCCAGGGCAAGAGAATGTGATACTGGTGCTTTTATGTTTCTAAAGAGCGTATTTAAACTTTAAAAAATCTCTTTACAGAAGTAATATTTGAAGTTCGTATTTTGAAAGTTGTATTACAACATAGAATTACTAATAAAGAAAACAATTTTGTTATTCTGATCGGTGAAGCAATTTTTAGATAGTGTTTGATTATTATGGTATCATTGCTTATGTATTTGTTCCCTCCCTAAACACCCAGACCAACGATGCCCTTGTTGCTCCGCTGCTCAGATTGAAAGACAACAACTGCCATCTTGATGAGAGTGAGAGGGTCTTGAAGAAATACCAAAAGTACAGTGAACTTATTATCCTCTATGAGAAGAAAGACCTGCATAAGAAAGGTGAGGCCTCAGTTTCATGTCACATAAAGATTGCTAACAGTGCTTGGAAGTTGTCAAAAGAATCATTTGAAGTGGGGTTTTTTTTAATAGTATCATAATTACTTTCACTTACACACTGGGGCAGATTCAAAATTGATGCTTGTACTTGTGTCAAAGCTAAAATAAATTGAAATGGAAATGAATTCAAAATGTTCTGATGGCATATATCATCCCTCTTGTAAAATATTATCATTGAAGTAATTTAAAGCAGGTTTTGTCTCAACATATTGAATTTTTCAATCCACAATTCCTGTTGTTAAGAAGCATGTTACCTCTCTTTAGTAACTAAAATTATGAAGAAAAATTGTTGTTGGTAATGTTAATGGAATCGTTGTAACATTTTACAGCCTTGGACCTGCTACTACGTCAATCACAAAAACCCAACAGCCCCCTCAAGGGCCATGAGAGAACAGTATCCTACCTGCAGAGACTGGGTAAAGACCACTTCAATCTCATCTGTGAATATGCTCAGTGGGTTCTTAAGTCATATCCAGAAGACGGGCTGAAGGTGAGATATGGTACCAGTCTTCATCCACTCCAGCAATAATAAAATGTTTGTTGATGTTTATCAAATGATTGTTTGATTACTTGATTGATAAATAATGGAATCTAGTGCCATAAGTTGTATTCAGGCAATACTACCAACAAACAAATTCCACAAATGGGGNGTGGAGGTGTGATGATAATGAGTTCAATTAAATATGATAAATCTTTAATGCTGATATTTGTATAGTGGAAGAACCTAAAGGTTATCAATACTCCCCAACTTTTCTTAATAGCGATATTGATTGATCTCATAATCAAACGTTTATGCTTGATTTATGCTTTGCAATAAGTAATGTGCACTATTATAAATCATAACCACTTTATCTATGACAATTGAAGAAAGCTTTTGAAGTGTTACTGATACCTAACATTAAATTCTCCTTGATATTATCAGATATTTACAGAGGACATCCCAGAAGTGGAGGGTTTACCTAGGGACCAAGTTCTGGACTACCTGACCACAGTAGCTGGACATCTAGCTGTACCATACCTTGAGCACATCATCCTCAACTGTTCAGATGAAACTCCAGAATTCCACAACAGGCTTGTCAATCTGTATAAAGACAAGATACAGGTTCTAATGGAAGACTACCGAAAGACACTCCCGGAAGGTATGCATGTTTCAGTTGATGTGCTTAGATTCATTCACACTTAAGTGGATGAAGATATTAACTATAACCATGTCAAGTTTATATGGTTGATATTACAAGTCCTCTTTCTTATTTATGTTTAGAAGGATGCGTGTTAATCTCACTCCTATCAAAGTCTAATGTAAAGGAAGACCTATGGGCATGGTTATTTAGCTGAAATATTCTTTCTAAGGCCACCCGGTCGATGCACCAGTATCTACATGTATGAAATTATTGCCATATTTTGTTTACTAATTTACATGTATTGAAAGTGCAAAATAAATAATAATTTTAAAAATTATAATTATAATAAAGCCATTGTAATACGTATACATGTATGTATATAAGTTATGCTGATACTGCAAGGTAGCTTTCATATTAACTGATTAGTCTTCTAGGCTATAAAAAGATAAAAATTGGTTTTAGTCATCAAACCCTTTTACCTTATATAATTAGTGTTGAAATGTAAAAACTCAAAGTGAGCCTTCCCATGAGATAGTTTGCATCATTTGCATAAGATAAACTTCTCCTCTTAGTTAAAGATGGATGACTTGATGTTGATATTTTCACTTGTAGGATGAAATGAGAATAAATTGGCCTTTGCCATTCTAGAAATAATAAATGCAAGTGATATTCTTTTAAATCTTCTCTTTTATCCTCTCCAGGTCAATTGTTTGTGCGTGCCGGTACAGAGCCAGGAGAACTAGGTGCACTCAGAAAGAAGCTTCTCTTCTTTCTAGAGACTTCACATTACTACCGACCAGAGAAACTACTCACTAGGTTCCCATTCGACAGTAAGTCATTGCTTTTGCTGACCTATTGAATACAGCTTTATTTATGTGTAACATTCATTTTTGATTGACCCTCGCTTGAGACAACCCAAGATATCCTGCCCCCATCATCAACAGGTTAATCAGTTGTAGAGCTCTTCATGTACTGTAGTAGATCCTGTTCAGTCATTTGAATACCTCAGTTAGGAAAATGTAATTAAAAACAAATGTAGGTTATGATTCCATATGCTCTACTCTAAATGATTTATCATACAGTATAATTGTTAGTTATAATACTTCCGTGTAGCATCTGATTTGCTATGTTGTACCTGTAATATGGGGGCCTATCGTACTTCTCTAACTATACTGTACCTTTGATGTGTTGTGGTGTTCCATTGATCTACTATACTGTACCTTTGATGTGTTGGGGTGTACCATTGATCTACTATACTGTACCTTTGATGTGTTGGGGTGTACCATTGATCTACTATACTGTACCTTTGATGTGTTGTGGTGTTCCATTGATCTTCTATACTGTACCTCTGATGTGGTGTGGTGTACCATTGATCTACTATACTGTACCTCTGATTAAGCCTGTTTTGAAAGCCCCTTTTTGGTAGTCGACTACACAGTGATTTTTTTTGACGAGTAGATGACTAGTCGGTAATACAGGTGTAAGCTGATGTAAACCATTTTCAGCATTGTAGCTACGGTGGGCGGCGCTGGGCGGCGCTGGGCGGCGCTGGGCGGCGCTGGGCAAGCCCGCCCAGCACGGGGGATTTCCCCCACAACTCCTAGTCCTAATTAGTGCTGGGCGGAAGCAGTGAAATTGTACAAGATTCCTGTTCTCAATTCGACAATAAATGAGTATTTTTAAAGATTTGCCGAGTGTTGTTTGTCTAAATATGTTACGATTCACATGGGTAAATTCAATATGGCCGACCAGGCTCGTTCGATTATGTTCTTATAAATATTTATTTTTAATATTGTAATTAAAAAAGATCGTGATTTTCCATAAGAAATAAATTAAAATACTATAATATATATTTATTTTATCATTTACATTGTAAAATTTGGCCGAAATTCTTAAACTTTTGTATCATGTAACAAACACACATACTACACAAACTCAAAAATATGAAATACACTACAGTACCGATGTATGTATAACGGTCAATAATAACGGTACGTATCATACTAAATTCAATATGGCCGCCCAGGCTTGTTCAATTATGTTCTTATACATATTTATTTTTAATACGGTAAATAAAAAAGATCGTGATTTTCCAGAAGAAATAAATTAAAATACTGTAATATATATTTATTTCATCATTTACATTGTAAAATTAGTCCGAAATTCTTACACTTTTGTAACCAACACACATATGTACACACACTCAAAATATGAAATACACTACAATTCCCAACGCTAACTTCCAGACATATATTTAGAATCAACAAACATCCATCTTCAGGATAGTCAAAATCATCAATCAACCAGAAATATTATAATAATAATAGTTAAACAAATTAAATATTGCATATTTGTAGGTTCACAGGTATTTACATACAAAATATCGCTATAATTTTTTTTTCTTCGTTGTCACGTATTTCTTCATCTAACTACATGAATTATCTCAAGTGGGGCAATGCACATTTGTATTCACCGCACCTACATTGAGCCAGCTCTCTAGTTGTTTACTTCTAAGTTTTTAAGGTTAGGTAGGAATTTGATTTATTTAAACTTCCTTTGAAAATGTTTTAGAAAGTATTATTATTGTGACAGATATCTATTTACCATCCATTTAGACCTTTTTAGGCGATGTTCTTGGGTTCGCAATGAGTCATTGAATATTCGGCTATCAAGTTCATTATTCGACTACTGGCTTTACCGGCGGGTAGTCGGTTAAACGTCTACCCGAAACGGGCTTACCTCTGATGTGTTGGGGTGTACCATTGATCTACTATACTGTACCTCTGATGTGTTGGGGTGTAACATTGATCTACTGTACTGTACCTCTGATGTGTTGTGGTGTTCCATTGATCTGCTATACTGTCCCTCTAATGTGTTGTAGTGTACCATTGATCTACTATACTGTACCTCTGATTTGTCATGGTATACCATTGACCTTCGCTGTAACACTGATTTCTTGCAGGTTTCTTTGAGGAGAGAGCCCTCTTGCTAGGCAGGTTAGGGAGACATGAGCAGGCTCTAGCTGTCTATGCACATATACTCAAGGATACTAGACAAGCTGAAGAGTACTGTCGCAGAACTGCCATGATTAGTCGAGAAAGTGAAACAGATGTGAGTTGGTGAAATTTACTCATTTAAAATGCCTTTGAAACCTTCTTTACAAATTCATTCATAAAAAGATATTCTTTAATTCTTCAGTGTTAACTCTAAATGTTTGGAGGCTGCAACAAATTAAAGGTATGTATAGCATTAAAAAAAAAATTATGACTTAGATATGCTCTTAGAATTATATCAATGAAAAGCATTTTTAAAATGTTTTATCGCAGTAAAATACTGTTTATATGTTGTCATTGGTTTATTTCCTTCAGAATCATAAAGTGAATTGGTGCAGAAGTTTTTAATATGTTAAATTTTACTTTTAAACTGAAATTCTGATATGTGTTAGTTGATTCTTTTTTCTAGACTTTTCCTTTACTGAAATTTATTTTCTCTTCCTACTCTTTGTGCCTGTAATCCAGGTATACCTTAGTCTCTTCCAAACATACATCAGACCACCAGACCCAGAGTCTATGAGGTTGATGATGCACAATACACCAGCTCCTGAACCCAACATCAAGGCTGCCCTCAATGTCCTTGAGATTCATCATGACAAGATTGATACTGCCAGGGTAAGTACATGGAAATATAGATGGAGTCTGAAGATGATATGCCCCCCAAAAAATGTCCAAAATGTGGATGCACAGCCATCATTAGGAGAGTGTGAAGGAGGTGGTTATGTGTCACAATTGTTTGACTTATAGAAGACCTTGTAAGTACAATTTGTTTTTTTAGAGTCTGTCATTGAGGAATGGTCTCCTTACCTCTGTCAGACTTCTATTAGCAGGAAAGTATTTAAATCTGGGGCTGTTAACTACTGTTAGAAGATTAATTCAAGAAAAGAAGCTTTTTAAAGAATAGAATCACCCTGGAAATTTCTATTTGATAGCAATTGGTAACTCTATACTTTGGCTGCTGTAGCTCATAAAATTGTAATTGCAGTTTTGAGTGACTTAGAACAGGATAGTTTTTAATTGTCATATTTAGCAATGGTCCTTGATTTCATAACTGGAATTTCTATTTAACACCTTTTCAATATGTCATATCCTTTTATTTTGCCTGCAGAATATCATGTTTCTTAACAATACTGAAGGAAGCCCCTAATAAATAGCTCATGCAGTTTATACAATTATCTTCTTGGATGTTGAGGCAACAGCCAATTTTATGGAGAAATGATTTGAGTGCCAGTTGTAGATATTGATAACTTTTGATTGACTGTACTGTATAGCTAAAACAGCACAAGATTGTACTGTAAGAAGTCAGCATTTGAGCCAAATATTAATGTTTTATGCACAGGTTTTCAAATATTCTCAAATATTCAAGCATATTAAACATCACTTCCAATCAATATACTTCTATCTATTTAATATCTGATTAAAGTAATAAGAGTGAAGTCCAGTATGACATGATATTTGATTGTAGGCTCTTGAGATGCTGCCTGATACTACCCAAGTCAAGAATATCTGTGGCTTCCTGGAGAAGGTGATGGAAGGAAAGGCCATGCAGAAGCGAGACAGCCAAGTCCTCAAGAGTCTCTTCTACTCAGAAAACTTACAGGTAAGACCCTGGATAAGAATGATAAGAATGATGCAGCCAACAGACCACTTTACTAATGCATACAAATTATTATTCATTAGCAAAATGAAATTTTATGGCCTCTAAATCAACCTGTGCTTTGGCTGGCATTTAGCAACAGATGTATTGCTTTTTATGACCCTAAATCGACCTGTGATTTGCCTGACATAGCAGCAAGTGTTACAGATAGCAACAGATATTATTACTCCCTTCATCGGATTCATTCATGCTCAATGTGCACCATCTCCACTACCTGGGGAGTATTCCTACCATATGGTCATCTTGAGGGCATAGGCAATTACTAACACAAATGCTTTCATCTTCCTACCGGGTCCCCATTTCTCTTTTGGGTTTTGAGTGGCAAATGTAGAATAATGCCTTGCCAAAGGACATTAGTGCCGTATCAGAGATCGAACAACGACCTGTAATTTTCAAGTCGAGTGACTATAAAATTTCTATGAATTTGAGTTATTTTAGTAAACTGGTCTGTTGGGTCACTTCAGCGGTTCATATTGGAACACAGGATAGAGAATATGCATCATGTGTTCACTTTACATTCATCATTGTGCCATCAAAACTCCTCTAGCTAGCACCTGTATAGCTGCACCCAAAAGATAATTCTTATTTTTTTTAATAAAGGCAGGTCTGTGCTTTGATTCTTAGATGAAACCTGACAGTTGATGATCGTTGTGAAGTGGGTAGACAGGAGTAATTTTTGTCTATCTAATGGTTGTGGTGAGATGATGGTCGAGGTGATGAGGACGAGGACATTGATGATGAAGG
>BEXV01001080.1:111382-125624 GCA_003118195.1 Hemicentrotus pulcherrimus | reverse complement strand
AGAGAGAGAGAGAAGAAATGACACAACTTTCAAGTAGTTATTAAGTGAGAGAAGAAAATAGATTTTAAAGCATGGAGCATCTTGGAACTGAATGTAAAAGAGCATCTTAGAAGTGGCGCTGATTACACTTGCTTTAAAGATCAATAACAGTAAGATTTTTGCCTTGGACATATTCTACTGATAATTTCGTTGGGCGGATTAATAGGTTATTATGAAAACAAAATCATATTAGATCTATTTGTAAATGTTGAATATCAAGAAGGATGTGAATGATTTAAGCTTGACAGTGCTCAACCAAAGCTCCCTGTCAAATATACCTGTTGAATGTAGACATATGTTTGACACTTTCACAATTGAAGTATTAATGCACAATGTGATATATGCTTCTCCAGTTATACATGTTCATGTAGTTGATAAGCCCTAAATAAAGTTACTTTCTTCATCAACATGCAAGTAGAAATATGAAAAATATAACTGCAATGGCATTATTTGATCAACATAAAGCTTAAATAATTACATGTATATTTGAACGAATGTATGCATGCATAATCAGGCTTTAAAGGCAATCAATTCATTAACATTATTACAAGGTGAGCCATATATTGAATAAATCATCTCCTGAAAGCTAGAAGTACATTGACTCTGAGGTAAATTTTGTGAATATATGCCCCTTTTTAGGTTCTCAGGCAATGAACTTATCTTTTAAAAGCTGGAAGGACATCAAGGCCCATGTAGCTCTGAGCACAAATGATATGAAATATGATGTTAAAGGCCTTATTCACATACCATACTAAAACAATAATGATTGATGATTTGCAACTTCACACATGGTCATTCTTATTCAAATTGCTTCTGGACTTGCCTAAGTGGAATAGGGTGGGAGTGGGGTGGGTATGCTGCTCATGAAGCTTATCGTGTTGAGCTACATTTTATCATTAGATGGTGACAAAACCAATGATCCTCATCTGACCCTTGAGCCTCGTTCACATATGCCCCAGGAAACCACCAGGGCAAAATATGTATAGTGTGCTTCACATCTTTGTATCTTGCAACACACAGATAAATGAGTAGGTACACTTGGGGGCCTTTGATATGTGTAGATATTTACTCTCACCCCAGGAAGGGCCCAGTTGCTAAATAATAGACTTAAATAAATAAATAAAAAACTGCTGTAGTTGAACCCCATCATGTATGAACAAGCTTTTTATGTGTGTTTTTTTATTGTGAGATGAAGTAGGGGCTTGAATGCAGGCCACCATGTCAGAAGTAGGTTAGCCCACTACCCCACCAGCTGTCTTACAATAAAACAAATTTACATTGGAATCTATGAAAAAAGAATGCCAATTACCGGTAGTACACCTATAGTGAAGGGCAATCTATGTTCTGTCCTGTTAGTATTCCTTTTAATATAATGCATATTGTGGATGAAACTTTGTCTGTGTGTCTTATGAACAGTCCTGTCTTGTAGAATGTATATCTAAATGAAATAATGTCCCTTTGTCCATTTAATGTTCCTTACTGTATAACACTTATATCATCAATAAAACAATGTCCCGTGTTCTATCAGTATTCTTTTCTTGTATGAAATGTATACCATGAATAAAACCAGGCCTCTGTGTCTGATTGATTTTTCTGTTCTTAAATAAAAACAATGTTTACTTGTGCTTCCAATTTTTTTTGCAAATTATTAAAGTAGCAACTCATGTAGAACTGATGTTGGAAGATGAATGTAAGTTATCTTTGGAAAAATGCTATGTATCTACAAATTTGAACCATCAGTAGATTCTTTTTTCAATCTGCTCAATTTATTTCTCATCATAATTTATCAAGCACAAATTAAGAATCTCTTTTTTCTGATGTCCTATCCTAGATGAAACAGATCAAATGAGATATTTCATTATGTAGTTACATTTGTAGGATATATACATGTAAGATTTTAATCACTTCTATCATTAACATGTACTATCCACACACAAAATCTGAAATTTCAGCTTCTCAGTTTCGGTCCTTATTGATGTAAGATAAAATAGGAAAATTCCTATCAATATTAATTTGATATTAAACAATATAAGGATTTTTGTATTCATTTTTTTAATTGTTCTTATGTGGATTTCTGAAGCTTTTATTGTAATTACCCGGAAGTGGATTCAGTTTATGTCATTATGCTGCAGTGTATATGCAAGAGAGCTTACACCGATAAGAGAATCTATAATATAACATTTAAGTATTATAGGATAGGTACTTCAATTAGCATGTACATTAATTGAAGTACAGTAGCAATGAAGAAAGCCAGGGTTTTAATCAAAGTCCACCAATTATAAATTCATGGAAAACTGGCATTTAGGTGAACATGAACCATGTATATCATTAAAGCCCCCCTCTCTTTGTAAGATCTTGCTAGCTTATTAGCATTTTATGAACAAATCTGACTTACAGAATCCAGCATGCGAAGTATAGGAGATATTATATTGCATTCCTTTGAGTATCATTATGTATATTACCTGATCAGGGCATTAGATTACTCTAGATATGTGCATTAGAATGATTAATTTATGAGATTACTTTGGGAAATGGCAGATATACCAGTTGTTTTTTTTAAATATGCAAATCCAAAAGGGGTAATGGATTACTCCAGATCTATCTGCTATGAGGTGAATTATGCATGAGATTGCCAAGGAAATTGGGAGATTATTTTGGTGATGCAGGCTGCTTAAATTGAATATGTGAAGTGTCACAGAAACTGCCAGAGCCATATCCCTCTTTGCATGGTGGTATTGTATGGCCATCTTTTTCGAGAATGTTTTCAGACACTGTTTGGACAGCAAGGGATTAATTTAGATCAAATTATTTTCTCAGCGTTTCTCACTTTGTGAAAATTGTAAACACAAAGTGATAAATCTATTTCACATCAGGGGACATTATCCTTGCACATTATGATTTTTTCCTTTTGTTTTCCCATGTTTTTTCCTATAAAATCTTTATGAAGCGATTTTGAAGTAAACAGGCTTTTTTAAAGTTAACCACGCCCAATAGATGCATCATTTTCCAGTTTTGATGTATCCTTCCTATTTCTGTACATAGGCAGTTCCCTGTTGTATTTCTACATTGGGAAAACCCATGCTTGTTCATCATCATTATGTACAATACCACAATGTGCAGTGTCCATGTATAACATGGGTATGAGTCACCTTGATCGTAATACTTCATCACCTGATATCACTGTATGGATCAATCAAGCACCGACAATGAGTCATGTTCCACATTGAATAAGGTTTTTGTGTCTTCAGCTGCTGCTAATAAACATTAATGTAGGTTGTTGTTTTTATTTTATTGTAAACATCCATTTGTTGAATGTGCAATGCTGTGTGCAGTATCAAATGGAAATTATTGGTGGTATTGAAATTAAATAGCACAATTAGTTTTTTCTCCATTTGTTTTTTAAATTGAAATTCAAAGCCGGAGAAAAAATGCATTTAAATGTTATAATTAATATCATTGTGTTCATTATTTTTCATTGATATGATATTAACATTGACTTTGAGACTACTTTCAATGCGGCCTTTCTATTAGTATGACTTGAATGTCAACTCCAGCATGCTTTCATCCTATAATCCAGGTGCTATTTCTGAATTTATACCTGCACATCCCAAACCAATAACTCGCATTAATCTCATTTAGCCGATGAAAGGCTGTAAACAGTAGGCACTAGCTTTCACCGGCCCCTGCAAATCATATGGAAGAGAGAAATTATTCATTACTCACCACTAAGAGGTAGCCTGTACCTACCTGAGATATAATGCCCCCTGGCTTCAACTGATTCACGCATGGCATGACGTCCTTGCATCTCTTAATTATTCCCAAATTGGATCTTATAGCTATAGACGTTATGTCTAGGGTATGCTAGCGGCAAGATACACACACCATGTTACATATATCCTCTGTCATTATCATACAATGTGTGCATGAATATGATTTTATTTTTTTGGATAAACACTAATAATGGGAAGGAAAGGTCATGGGTCGTATTTTGTATTAGCAAAGGGGAGAAATTGTTTATTTATTTATTTGATTAAGTGCTGTTCATTAGGTAGGTGGTGAAAGATGATGGAAACACAGTTATTAATCACTTTTGAAATATTGATATTTAAATATTAATATAACTAAAGAGATTATTGGTACTTCAAAATCTAGAAAATAGTAGATCTGTTTTTATCGCTATTTGAAATATTCATGGTTTAGTTCTTGTACATGTATATTAAGAAAGTACCAATTTAAATTGTCTTCTGCCCAATTTATGATTAAGAAATAAAATCGCAAACCTAAAGGGCTGTGTTCTTATTTAATCTCTAATTTTAAATTGGGCATTATTAATGAAAACGGTTTTGAAATTAAGTGCTAATGAAGCAATATGTACTAATACGCTTGATTGTAATTCCAAATAAAAACAAAGCAGCAAGGGTTTGAATTAAAAAAACAAGTGTAATATAAATAGGCCTTTATTAAAATGGAACCAACTTTGTCACCAATTGGCATCTTGCTTTAACCATGTGGTTAATACCAAGGATTTAATCATTGGTTCACATGACTGTCCATGGATATAAGCAGAGCACATAATAATGCTTTAAATCACATTTTATATTAATCTTAATGATTCCTATTTGTTTTAAAGTCATAGGTTTGCTTTCTTTTTAGAGGATGTGACGGTTATAAAAACAAAGTGGTTTAATGTGATAATTTGGTATTAGATATGATTAATGAATTACAATTGCAAACAACACATGCTGTATAAACTGTAAGTCAAGGGTGCACAATAATGTGACAATTTAGATGTATTATATCATTATGAACTTGAAAGGAATGGAGGGAAATGCAGACTAAGTAGTCAAAAAAGTATTTATCTAAATTGTTTGATACTCATACTTTAATTGCCACTCATTTTCTAATTTTGGGGAAACAAATACAGTAGACCAAGGTCATAAACATTTTGATGATCTGCTATTGACTGAATGTTGCTGTTTTTTAAAACAAATGGATAATTATAATGAAGCAGTAATGAAACCGTTCTTTGAGATGAAACACGCTACCGCTCAGTGTAATTCATTGAATTACATATAGGAAAGGTCATGTGATCCAAACAGGCTTGTCAATACCCACAAAACCCATAGCGATTCGGCGGCCTTACTGATGATTTTCAATTCCGTTGAAATTAGTCACTAAATTACAAAGGTGAAGCTGAACTACCAATCACGCTCCCAGGTCTTAATGGAGACAATAGATAATTAATGGAACATGGTTGCTATGGTTACATCATGCCTGGCAATCCCTCATGTGTTGTTCAATGTCATTATGATGACTAGGTGACCTTGTCAACCTTTTGTTGGCGAGTAGTCTGAAATTTCCTGGGGTCTGCTTTACAATCCAGATCTTTTTTTAGGTAAATCAGTATCGAAGACTCATTTTAAAGGAATTTTGAAAACCCTTTAAGGGAATATTGAATAGAAACTTTAAGGTAATGCCAGTGAAAATTAACTACCCCTGATTTTGTTTTGCCAGACAGAAACATTTCATAGTTTTCTGCTCCTACTGCTAGTCATATGTTGCAAAATGGGGGTTGGGGGATCATATTACTGTTCAAATTCTTTGTTAAAGATTGTTCTATTACTATTTTAAAGGAAAAAGAAAGTAGCCAAATACATTTTTTAAATATATCTCTGATGCCTTTACCTCCTGGTAAAAAACAAGTTTGAAACAAATGGCAATTATGATAAACAACTACTTTATACTAACAATTATGGACATTCTAAATTATTTCTAGACCCTTTAGATGAATATTAACATTGACATTTGTCTTCGTATATTTTTGTTCTTAGTCATATCCTCTCTTGGTGAATTTTGACACTAGACATTTAGGTAGAAATTGGAAACTGGTACTCATAGTGCTTTGCTGCCCTCTCTGGCAAGAGGTTGTAGATGGGTGGATGGGCAGATCGTGTACGTCACAAGGATTATCAGTGTAATATGATAATGAGCCAAACCCATATTAACCTGAAATGCATGATGTGATGTGTGGGCTGAAGGAAAAAAATCCCCACTGGTTAGAATATATATGATCTACCGGCCCTAGATAAAGGCTTTACTCAAAGTTCACCATAAAAGGTGTAGAAATGTCACATTCTAGTGCGATTGTTATATGACATATGATGTAGAATAAACAGAGGCATGAAATCTGTCAATTGAAGATCATGCACTGTACTGTTAGTCACTGTGTATGGTTTTTGAACAAGTTGTTTGTGAGCTTAATCTATTCTGAACTGATTATCATTATTGATCTTGTCATGTGGACAGGCCTATACAGGAGGTTCCTCGTCTTTTTATTGTCTATTCTAGAGAAGGCTGACATTGATTTAGGTTTTTTTATTTTTATAAATCTTGTAAGAAACATTCTACCAGTAATTGCCTGTTATTTTTTTAATCAAATTGTTTAGAATGTAGAGTTTGTTGTAGAGTCTTTTGATTGTCAGGACAGCAAAATCAATAAATAGACAAACAGATAAACAGATCAGCTAGACAGATATTTTACACAAATACATACTCTTTATAAACATACAGAGGGTAAGAGGGAGAGGGATAGGCCTGGGGAAGGTGGCAAAAATTACATTGAAAAAGAAAGACCAAGATATATTAACAGACTGAGGAAGACTAAAAGAAACAACATGTTGCAGAATCAACCTGATTTTTAATTAACTCAATTTTTCATAAATTTTCCAAGACAGCACTTGATTCATAAGCCAAATGTAATCAATGAAACAATGTGGGGGTAGGGTTTCTGTTCAGCATTGTTTCAAACATCCATACTCCGCTGTTAATAGGTTGAGGATGTTTGCATTGAAATAGAGCGGTAAATGTCCCTTTAGCAAGAAGGCGTGGTTGTGTCAACAGTCAAATATTGTTTTGAGTGGGATGGATTAAACCCAGAGCAGACAAGTTGTATGTAAGGTGTGTAAGGTAAGCCTCAATTCCCCTATGTAAACATTTGCAAACATGTATGTGGTTGTGCACTCATGTCTAGAAAATAGTGGATAATCAGATATGTATGCTAGACAAAAATACCCCCAAAAAAGCTTTTTATTACTGTAAATTAAAATTCAACTTTGAAAAAAAGGAAGTTTGCATTTTATGATTCTTATTAAGAGCAATATCAAGCATTTTTTTAAAAAGTTCTCATAATTATGTTACTTGTCATGAGCAACTACAGTATACAGTAATCAGAAGAAATGTTTAGACCTTGTTACTTCAATTCATTCATGTTTGCTTTTATTATCATGCAATGACATGTTCCATAGGATTAAAATATTACTCTATTAATATTTAGGCTTCACATAACTTCCCCCTGAGGCTGAGCCTTATCAACCTGCCACTATTGAATAAGCAAAATAGTAACCAGCAAAAAAAATAGAGTATTTCTGAAAGTTGCTCCAGAAAATGCAGTATACCGGGTATAGGCCCCTTGTGAATTGTATGTAAAGTAATTCTGCAACTTGCCAGTTTTATCTGCTGCCTGGATCCATGGATCTAGGGCTTAAAGAAACAATAATCTGCACACTGTTTCAGCTCACTAGGGAAACAGTTCTTGGTTGGTTGGTGAGAAGAAAACTATTCTCCGCCAACCAAGGGGAGGGATGGAGGTTATATTTAGCTCCTGTGTCTGTACAGTAGGCTTGAGACATTTATTATTCTGCCCTGACATTTGAAGAAGTGAGGAATTTAAAGGCTCTATTGAAGGCCTGGGAATAACACAGAGGCAAAGAATAGGTATTTCCTTTTCTTTCTTTAGGTGTTTGACAGGGTATCCTAGATTTCCTTTCTCTTCCTTTGTCACCCTGCGGCTTGCTTTACAATAATATTACTTTTTTCTTCTTTAATACTGTTTATGAAATACTGCATATAGTATACCAATCTTTTCTAAATGTCCTTTTGAACAAGGCATGATCCTTTTCTTGGTTGATCTTGTTTTGTTTTTTATTTTTATAATTCAGTATACTTTTAACAGGTTACTGGGAAACAGAGAAAAGATCTACTTTGGCTTTACCTGATGTTGTAGAATTTTTTTTTTAGAAATGTGTATTTTTGTATATTTACTTATGAACTTGAGGCTAATGTTCCTTAGATTAATAGTAATGTCCTTATATTTGTTGTTAAAAACCCACTTCTTACAAAATTTGAGTCACCTTTATATCAAGATGCAAATTATTTTCATCTAATTTTGAATCAAATGATCATATTACATCAATACATCAACTCTGAATCTGATTGTACACTTCAGACAAATATTGCCTTCAAGCTATTGCTTTATAGTGTTGTGTAGTATGTCCCAAAACACAGTTAATCATAAAGTACATGTACCCTCATATTTGAGATGCACTTAAAAGCCAAGTTTATACCTTTATAATCCTTCCCAATAGAAAGACCAAGTGCATTCCTTCCCAGGAATTACCAACACTGTTAAGTTCAAGCCCATACATAAAACTACGAAGTAGTCCATTGTCTTGGCGGCTCTCATTCATGTCTTTGTCCCTTTGACACAGTGTTACCTCCCCTCATATTCCTTGTATCCTTCTGGATAAATATTACAAGTTCTAGCTTTCTAGGGGAGTTCAGTTTTGATCACCATTTGATCAGGACCCTCTTTCTAGGTGGCTCGCTCTTCATCTTGTGTTTTACATATGTGGAAGTTTGTATGATGTGACCGATTTGAGTCTCCAAAGTTTGGAGATAATAAATACTCTTGCTATTACTCTGGAATTGCTAGCCTCTCCTTGCTTCTTCGTATTTATGTACCTCTCCTACTGCCAATAACCCAAAATACCGATCCCAACACGACAATAGGCTCACAAACAATTATTCCTAACCAGGTATGATTTGAAATTCATAATGGAAGTATAGCCTGACTGTCCTAATCACAAGGCAACACAGGTCCCTAGGAATGGACAATCATATAGGAAGTCAAGATAATATGCAGCAGGTCACATCAGTAATTGCCTTGTTCTAGGTCATTTCCAGGTCATCTGTCCCGTTTGTTTCAGGAAAAATCAATAAAGATAGCTGAGCAGTGTTTGTCTGGCCCTTAGGTATCTCAAGGTGTTTATACATGTACAGCACATTGTGTATTCAAACTGATAGCAATGCTTTATAAATTTATGATTTTATATCAATCATAGCAACTATATTCAGAAACTATGAGGTATTTTCTTGATTTAGTTGTCAGTTATCAAAGACATGTTGCTCTTTTTTGTGCAGTTGAAATGCTCAAATTAAATATTTTTGCTGAATTTCAAATATTATAATTTAAATCAGCAAAATTATTTCACTGCAAGCTTGATATCTTGTTTTTGAGTAGATGTTTCAATGGATCTTCACTTACAGACAGGTGTTTGCTTATTTTCAGGCTCTCAGAAGTTGTGTATGAAGCCATCCTGTAGAGCTATACAACTATTAGTGCAATACTAGCATTTCAGAATTCAGTCTGATGATCCAGAAACCGATATTTGTCCCTTTTTGAAAAATTGTATGAAATGCATTTTTGTGTACCCTTGTCATGCAATTTAAACCATAACTGGGATAACCCTAATAGCATCTGTGCTTCACCAATGTGCCACTCCCACTGTATCTTGCATCTGGTAATTCTCCTGCCAATGAGAAATTGATTATCCTGCACTATAGGGACAATACTGTAGCATCACTTATGGTAATTATCATATTCACATTTAAGCAGTGGCCTATTAAGTATTAGCGCTGCAGGAAGAACATACATTATTGATGATATATTTTCTGAGATGATCCCTTAGAAAAGGTCACATGCAGGGTGAATGCATGGCTTTGGATTTGACTAGTCTTGATCAGGCAGACCTACCTCAGCTGTGTGTCTCCTTGATATCTCATTCCAAAAGGGTGTTTCTCAGTCATCATAAGAAACACTTGTCACCTGTCTGGAGTATGCAGGACCCTCATGTGTCTGATGTTATCAGTGGTAGAAACTTTTGAAATGATTGTGGAAAGTTTGATTGCTTGGAATATGCAAAAGCTGCTCAGACACGACACATAATTTTGTGTGTCAAATGAAGAAAAAAAAACAGCAGGTAGCCTGAGACTAGGTAATACTTGGGCTGGATGTAGGATCTCTTGCAAGAGCAAGCAAGCAAATGACAGAGATGGAGAGAGAGAGAGAGAGGGAGATGGAGAGAGAGAGAGAGAGAGAGAGAGAGAGAGAGAGAGAAAGAGAAAGAGAAAGAGAGAGAGAGAGGAGGTAGGAAGAGAGAGCTTGCCCATTGTATAGAGACACAAATGAATATGTGATGAAACAGGGATAGAAAAAAAAAGAGAAATAGGCCTTTAGATATGGTGAAAGCTAAAGGTGGTGGTAATGTATGAGGCGAGATATAGAAACGACGACGACGAGAGAGGTGAAGAGAGAGATTGCCTTAGAGCATATAAAATGAGTCTGGGGCTCTCTTGTTTTATTGGGATGGATGTATCCATCTATCTGGCTTTGTTTACATCATATCCCACAACAGGGATTTATACAGCCATGGCTGTGTAATGTGTAGTGTATTGACTTCTGAAATGAATTGAGCTGGAAGACGAGAAGAGATGACAATTACCTGGCATTGCTATACAGGTTGTGATGGTGTTTTTTGTAATTGTACGTATGTTGAATTTATGCAAAACTTTCTCTTTGAAAATCATTATAGGAACAAATGTCAGACTTGAAGCTTTTTATGCTTAAAAAGGGGAGGGGGGGATTTAAAAAAAAAAAATTTTAAAGTTTGATTTAGAGTGGTGGTTTCACCAAGATAATCAGAGAATTGTTGATGAATGGTCTCTTTCAAAAAAAATCCATTAGCTCATAGACAAATATGTGCAAATTTAGTTGGTACATTACAATTATGAGAATATACACTGTACGGATATTGCAATTATCATCTGCTGAGAGGATGCAAGGGTATTAACTCATATACTTTAACACAGACTCATTGCTCTTCTGGCTCTCAACAAACAGTTTATCTAAAAAGGGTATAAAATTTTCACAAATGTATATAGGGTGATTCTGATTACTACTAGTATATGCAGGAGGAATGGGGGTAGGAAATGCTGGGAGAGTGGAATGGAATATTAATAGCATCCTGGAGTAGGGTATACCGGTATGCTCTTCCATTATGGGAAGAAATAAGGCAGGGATTCCAACGCAATATCAAAGTCACTACATCACCGGTAGAAAATAGAAATAAACGTGAGAGACGATTGGGCAACATGAGAGGAATACATTTTCGTGAGATGCCGAGCAATACTCCAATTTCTATGGACTTGTATTTCTTTCCAGATATATTCCCCAGGGTTTTGTCAGTGGTATGGATTTCATGAACAACAATAGTAGGCTTGGTGTATCTATCATTCTATTGCAGTTAGTAGCATTATATTCTGCCCTTATAAGTTCAGTATAAATTATTATCAGTTTTAGTTTTTATAGCAAAAAATAATTTCTTGATTATGCATATGTTTACAAAATTAATTCTTAGTATTTAGATAAACAGAAAGGAAAAGAGAAATGAAGAGAGAAATTAAAAATAGGAGGGGGGAAGACTTCTAAGCAATAATGAGACAAAATTCTGTGCTAGGTTGTTTAGTTATTGTTTTTAGATTCATTTTGCTCTTGGAAAGCTAGCCTGGTTTATCTTGTTTGATGATTTACAATATAAAAATATTGCACCAATATGTAGATACTTTTGTAGTGAGGCCAAACTAGAACTAAATCATTTTGCACACTGAAGCATGTTGAGCCTTTTTCTTGGATACAGGTAGATTTATGTTTATTAACTTGAGTTTCTATGAATTAATCCTTCAGAAATTTGTATTACGTTTCATGATTACTGGCATGATGATAATTACAGGCTGGAAAGGAGCTCACAGACATAAATTATTTTAGATTAAAAAGACGACGAGCCAGAACTAGGGGTCTAGACAGGTTATTTCAAACAATCTTCACTGCTTTTCAAATTGTCTCCTGGAAGCCAGAAGATTGTAAACTCACATACTTTTACGCAAAGTTTGATGTACATCTAAGTTTATTCATTTAGATAATCTTTTAAATAATCCATCTAATTGTTTCCAAATAATTTGATTATGGCTTGGACAGAGACAAATTTGTTTATTGTGGTCAGTATTTTGATCAGGAAAAAAAAAGAATATCATCATTCAAGCATTAAGACTTAGTCTGAGGGATTCAAAACATGTTATCATTATTGAACAATAATTCATATCATTAATAGTTCTCTGCCCTGTAGTTCCAGTTTATAGATTTAGAAGATTGGTGGAAAGATGATTTACATGTACGTGATGCCCAAATAATTTCTTCATTTGTGAATTTGAATGGAGAAGTAATGTGCTTTGGTGTTAAACACACCTTCTACAGATGTAAAAATGTCTTTATTATATTCCTTTATTAAATGTAATAGCCGCAATCATAACATACATGTACATAAGCCATTATTCTTGCACAATCAGATAGTTACCAGTAAACACCACAAGATGCATTCTGCCATGTCTGAAACATCTTAAAACCATCCAATAATTGCACATTTAACCTACATTTCTGTTGCAAAGGGCTGTAAGAATTGAGAAAAACCTTGCCTGCCAGACAGATAATTGAAAGCATAATTATAATTGTGTATTCATGCATGATAGAAGCATGTGGCGTGTGACCTTCTCTCTATACCAGATGGCAATAGATTCTTTTGCTTTCTCGGTTGCTCATATTTTTCCATTCATTTCTTTTTCGTTTGACAATTTGCTTTTAATATTCAGGAGAACTGAGGATAAACAAAAGAAGAATGAAGAAGAAGAAAAAAATATATGGATATTTGGATATATATGTGTTAAGGCCATGTGACCTTGAAACATGAGCCTGAAGCACGTTTTAGAAATAAATGAGAAATATATGGTAAGGAGGATTCTAGTTGGAAGGGTGTACCGGGTACATACAAAATTCAACAAATTCTAACATGTTTATGTGCTTTTTTATACGTATATTGATTGACTAGAATTGAAATAATTTATGTCATATCAATTTCCATGTTGCCCTATAAATATAAGCTATTACAGTTGATTAAAACCATCATTATGTGGAATTAAATATTTGGGGGAGAGGAATAGGCCTTGTCTTTTTCATTTTTCATAAATATATAAACTATTATTCTCATACCCTTTCTGTTAATCCCACATAAAATAAGAGGTTGGATGATTGCTCATTTTACATGAGGGAATTGAAAAGATGAATAAAAAAATAAAATCATATTACTGGTCTTGTGTCTATAGAATATTATATGCAATTGTATCCAATACTTATTAATTACATGAGATAAGATTACAGACATATATTGGATGAATTGAGAGTGATTTATGAGACCAGCTACTGATACATCATTTTGACGAATGTGATTGTGACACAGATTGCAGAATATAATTGGCTACTCTTATATGTGCTTCACTGAAGGATAAATATTGAGATGTAGAAATACAGCTTTCGGCATCACAAAGCAATGTTTGGTTTGATAGGTTTGCACAATATCATGTAACCTTGCGCGTGTTATTTTGATTCACTATTAATAACTTAGCCTTGCTTCCAGACAGCTGTAGCATAATAATCACACTCTTTTACGATGTGTTAATGCAATAGCAGTTGAATATCAGTATTCACCACTTGAACCCGATGAGAATTGAGAATGTTTTAGATTCTCCATCTTTAAAAAAAATAAAATTAATTTTAAATCAAAAATTTGAAGCCACAGTCTCATAATGAGTTCAGTATTCCAGTATTCTACTGCCTGGCACTATGTTGCATACCTGTGTAAAAAAAAACTGGAATGGACCAATGCTTTCCAATGTACGGTATGTATAATTACCAGCAAACAATGACGTTTCATTTCATAGTCTATTAACATGCAAGTATTTGATTTGCAAGATTAATGTAATTTCTTTCTCAGCAAATATTGATAATTGTTTGCTTGTTATTTTCTAACGAGAATAACATGGAACCTTTCAATCAAGATTTGAGAAGTAAGGCCTGTCATGTGTTTTTACCTCAAATATGATATAGAAAATGCCCACAGAGCTCTTGTTGACATCTAATGTGATTGTACTTTTCTAGGTCTGAGAAAAACAACATGAAATATTATAACAACCCCCCCCC
>BEXV01001080.1:95636-107004 GCA_003118195.1 Hemicentrotus pulcherrimus | reverse complement strand
CCCCCCCCCCCCCCCCCCCTCTTCAGACAAGCAAAAGTTATCGTATAGCTGTACCAAAGCCATATACCAAAGCCATATACATGAAGCTCTTTGATAGATATTCCTTTTTTCTTTTCTGAATGTTAGATAACAAATGGTTGTGAAATGATATATGTTGTTCAGTGAATCAGATGTTTGAGTTATCGTTTCAAACAAAATTTGATAAAGAGTCAGAATCCATCACCTAAAGATGAAACTATATACTACAAAATTGGTGTTAGTGTAAGTGGATTAGGCTTTTCTTGAGCATGTATTTATGCAGTGTTACCTCTATGGCAGTATCATATTGTTACTGCATGCCTTGTTTTGCAAATATGGTTTATTGAAGCACAAAACTCCTCAAAATGTGGTTTCATGCCTGAGATACAAGGGACTGTTGTTGTGAGAAAAAGGTGCTCATCCTGGAAAACAGATTTGAACCCTCGAAGTGAACGTGTTAGTTCTGTTTCTCTAGCTCTTTTGATCTCTTACTGTCTTTGTTGTCGATCTCTCTCTGTCTGTCAGTCTCTCTCTCTCTCTCTCTCTGTCTATCCCTGTACTTTCTTCTCGCCTTACATACAGTGTAGCTTCCTTTCTCTCTCTCTCTCTCTCTCTTAAACGATTTATCATTTTATAAATCTCTGTCTGCATATACTCTCTGCATTTACCTTGATATGCATTCTAATTCCCTTTTGTATATATGTCTTCAGCTTTTTCTCAAACCTTGAATTATTTTGATCAGATTATTTTCTGACTTGGCTCACATTGTTATGAGATTTGTGAGATGAAGGAAAGGAGCCTGGTAAACAAGATGAGGCCTTTTTGTTGGAGGAAATCAGTTTCTTTGGCAAGGTCCTTCGAAGATGGAACCAGTATAGCAGAAGAATGCAAAATGTCAAATGAATTTGACTGGTATTACTTCTGCCAACCATTTTCAGCATGGATCTCTCTCCATTACTTCTAAATTACCTGTTTTGTAGCTTGCTATGAACCACCCCCTTCTCTCTCTCTCTCTCTCTCTCTCTCTCGCTCTCGTTCTCTCCCTCCCTCTCTCTCCCTCCCTCTCTCTCTCCATCCCTCTCTCTCTCCTCCCTCTCTCCCTCTCTCTTTCTCTTTCTCTTTCTCTCTCTCTCTCTTTCTCTTTCTCTCTCTGTATCTCTCTCATTATCTTATGTCTCCTCTCCATCTCCAACTCACTTCAACTCACAGAATACACATCTTTCTGATTTATATATTTCAAAATATTCCATCTTTTCTTTTCTGCTTCCATCCTTTATGGAAGATTAAATTTATGGAAGATTAGATTAATCTAGAAGTAATATACAAAGTAAATCACATCATTTCTCCCAACTCAGTGCCCCCTTTTTTTTCTCTAATTCTCACAAGTGTGTTCTTCTCTTCAATTATTAGTCCTGTCTTTTTCCTTTACTGCTCATGAATTTCCTCATCTCTGTTTTCTAAAGAGGAGGATGGGGATGGGTAGATGTTTATCCATGTGTACATTATTGGATCTGTGTGGGCATATGACCTTCTCTTAGGAGAAATTATGCTTAAAAAGAAGAGTTGTGTTTTTAAAAAAAATGAAAAATGAAAAACTGTGTCAGGCGAGATGAAAGCAAACTCTGTTTTTGGCATCATGATGTTCATAACAGAGGAAACTTGTATACTGTCCTCTTAATGGAATAGAAGTGATATTAATAATTCAGTTGGTGATCAAATTTGAAAACAGTATGAATTATTTACTATAGATGAAATGACTAATATACTGTATTGTGTGCACTACTGTTGAATTCTCCATTTTATTTGACATTCTCAGGGTTTGAGTCATGATAATGTTTTTTTCAGGATTTTCATGCCCATTTGAAATGACTTAAAGAATTGATGCCAGAATTCCCTAGTGCTTTTGAATTTTTGAATTAGTAGGTTATATATAATATAGCAATGGGTTCTTTCCCCACTGTAGATAGATAAATATGCTTATTATTAGCAATTTACAGATTTGTGGCCACATTAGGTTACCGTCTGTCTTTTGTGTACCATCAGTAACTGAGACAGCTGCTGGTTTATGGCTATTCCCTTTCAAGATGAACAAATACTTTCAACAACACCAATAGCAATAACGAAGAAGGTGTGTCAGAATCACTTTTTGCCAATGAAATAATGTATGTTGAAAAATGGATGTACAAATCAATGCAATATGCAAATAAACATCGATCCATATCATGTACACGGTAGAGTTAGATGAATCCTTCTCTATCATATTTTCATTAAAGTGATATCATTGATTTAGTTGGGCTTCATGACCTCGTAGTTCCTAAAATGGCTTGATGCTAGCCTTATATCAAGTATTACACATCAATATTTGCATCATATTGTAGCTTTTCTTTACTATGGCTAGTGTAGGATATCAAATTTCTCATCTATTCAGATAATTCTGAAAAGCATCAAGGTACTGCTGTGATGTAAAAGCTCACTATGGACAGAGTAAGAGAGACAGACAGACTGTCCGACAAACATACATCTAATGTGGAAATAACGATAGTAGGGTGTGTGGAACTTAGAATAAGGAATATATCCCAATGAGATAAAGCGAGCAAGAAAGAAGGTCTGATATTTTTTTTGAAAGGGTTAGATATATTCTTAGACACACATAGACCAATTTATTTAATCAGTTAATATTCGAGGTAAAGAAAGTATATAAACTTATGGGAGTGGTGGTCTTGAATCAAGCCTACATGCCACAAGCCTCTGTGCAGTAAAAGCTATTTGTTGTTTTGATGGTGGTGTTTTTTACTCTTGATAATGTATGGCTAATGTATTCATACATCCCTGGATCAATTTTAATTAGCCTCATGTACGTGTGTTGAATATAAATGTATTATGAGGACCTCTGGAACATAGGTACTGTAATCCATGTGATAGGCCTATACATGTTTTGTCTGAATCTTAGTTGTAAAATATATTCTATATAAATCACTTGTGACCATAAAATTATGGAATCCTATGAAGTATGGAAATTTCTACCATTAAGATGTTTGAAATATTATCATCTCCTCCAGATGATTTTTTCAGATATATGCACAAATATACAACATGCAAATAGGAACCATGGATTAAAAAGATATCCTCAACTTTCTTTCAAATGTTATGGATTTCTTTTCTTTTTTTAGATGCACATGTATCCCTTCTCACACTACCAAATGAAAAACATGTGAGTTTGTTATATTCTTGCCTTTCTCTATCTTTCATTTCATTTCCTCCACTTCTTTCCAATTGTGTTGATTGACAGAATATATTATTGAACTAATCATGTATATCCCTATACTTGGAAGAAGAACTTCAGAGTGGAAGAAATGAGAAAATTAGACGCAACAAGATAAGATTATATGTGAGAAAAAGACATTACAGAATCCACATTCCTCGGAAGTCATGTGCATATCTCATCACATGACATATTACCACATGGCCTGTTCTTGACGTTAAATACATCGTCACCTGATGCACTCTAATGGTATTTTCCGGCAAAAGGAACACTATTGTCCAAAAACCGTACATGGATTCCTTAGAGTGGGACTAAGTGGTGTTTTCCTGTGTCACCTTGAGTCATTATACCAGCCAGGGAAGTTCACCATGAGGTCTACTCTCAATTTTAGTTCATATGTATAACATTTTGTTGTTTTCTCTCTATTTTCTGGATAAAATCAATGATTTGCATATTTGGGAAAAAGATTTTTTGTTGTTGACATAGAGATGCTGAAATTCACATCTTCTTTAGATTTCAGTGTTTTAATATGAATTATCTTTTGACCTTCATTCAATAATATTCTATCATATTTCAGTAATTATTAAAGTTTTTCCTCCAAATTGCTCATGATTTTATTTGATAATGCTCCTTGTTAAAGGCCCACTGTACTACTTGTAGCTACTAGCTCCCTCTATGTAGAAAACAATGCCTAATCGGTGACCATTGGTCCCACATGATCCTCTTTTTTAAATGTTAATTGAGAGCTGAGTTGATGAGATAGCCACCTGTCAGTGACCTTCTTCTGTGGTCTAATCCCACCTAGCCAAACTATTACAGATGGCCTTTAAAATGCTAATCCTGACCTGGTGTGTTTGAGATTGTTCAGTGATTGATAAGGGGTATTGATTCTAATGTGCCATCTGGGGGAGGGCGATGAGGATAGGGATGGGGTCATAGAATTAAAACACATGTTGAAATCAATGCAACTACAATTTATAAAAGATCCAAACAGATTTTTAGTTTGTACTTAACGACAAATCAAATTTGTACACTCTGAAGAATAGTGGCTGTCATCAGGTGTCACTGTGTCACTTTCTCACGTTCTCCGAAGCCCATTTATTCATCATCCAGCGAGAGGATTTAATAAAGGTCATCAGTATGAAACAGAAATCAAAGACTCAATCAATTATTAATTCTGAATCAGAGGACCAGACATTTGGTTTTGTGCCAAATAAGATTTGAATTCCATCTGACTGACTGAATGAATGAAAGTCTAGAATATCTAGGTCAGTTTCAGGGCAATGCCAATGGTAACAGGAACATCAGCCTTGATACAACTGTTGATGTACAACTGGAACTCTATAATGAGCTCTTAATGGGGCATATTTCCTAGCTATAATCTTGTGCCTCTTGCATAGTTGCATAGAAAGTTGTGATTAGAAACAACTCACAAATATGCCATCCTGATTGATTGAAAAAGAACTTGCGTTTAATTTGCTGAGTTGCATTTAAACGCAACTTTTACCCAACAGGCCCCTGCTGCATAAATTGAGCTGGTGGGACTCTATGTTAGATATTCATCAACATGGATTGAAATCTAATTGAAATTATAAGCAAATCTAATTGAAATTCATAAGCAAATCTCTTTCCTCTACCTCAATATCATCTGTTTGGAGCCAAAAAGACATTGATTCATGTACTTGAACACAGAATTAACACCCCTCTGACTCTGAACAGATGATACATTGTTGTTCATGCTAGATTTTCACTCTAGCCAATGATGCATATAATTCCTGTAGCTGAGGTTGTTCCATCAATTGTGGTTTTTCAAGTGAATATTGAAGAAGATTTGCAATTGGTTTGAGTGTAGAATAGAAAGATAAATATGTATCCACCCACACCATGTATTGTTAACTTATCAGATCCAAGTTTGATCAGACCAGTGTACTGCATTAAAATTGCAAATATTATTTTTAGTAATCAAAAGAACATGTTTTTTAGGATCCAACACGGTGTGTTAACGCCTTTTTTGCTCCAGCTGATGATAGGACAAACATGTACAACAGTTTTTTGTATGGATTGCGTAGATTTTATAGGCCTATGCTGCACAGCTATTCATCATGTTATTATACTGAAGTTATTTCTGTATATGTGAAGACAAAATATCGTAAAATATCATATCATCGTCAGTCAATGGAATGTAAAGTTTATGTGAATATTTTTCTCTTCTATTATTCATTTCCTCTCAACAATTATTGCATTGCTCAATTCTCTACAATGCTATCTGAATATTAACAAAGGAGGCAAAAGGAGGAGGTGCCTTTTGTTCCACATGCACATTTCTCACAGAACTAGAATCTCTTGAAATGCTTTCCATTCTTAATTGATCTCTCATCACCTTGGGCAATATGTCAGATTGAGCTACAGATTAAGAATGAATGGTCTTCTGCAGTTTCATCTCAAGTAGAGTATCAGAGCACTGTGTTCAGACAACCCCAGATTGTCTTTGTTATTACAGAATGCACGGTAATTTTCATGAACACCAAATCAACTGTACTTACAAAAAGGTTTTAAATAGATATTGAAATTGTCCCTTTTTATAATTTTTAGGCAAGTACATGTGATTTTTATTAGCTTGGCTATATGGATATTTTAATTGACCCCAAGGGGGCAAGTTGAAAAGTGCATTTGTAGCACGTTATTGTACTGTTGCATTGCTTTGTACCCTTATTCTGTAAATTGTACCTCTGTCATTCTTATGACTTTTTACAGAATTTTAATGATTTAATGTTCAGATAAAAACATAGTCATCTTGTCACCGTCACTATCATACATTGAAGTCTGTATTGTCAGAACACGCTGTAACATAACCCTCCAGACTGCAATTTAGGTAAACGTCTTTTCTGTTTTGAAACGAGAGCCAGACAGCCAGACATTGAATGAGAAGAGGCTTGTTAAAGACGGCATGGCTTTGACATTCATGTCGCTGGGATGTGCATGAGTTCCTTTGTTACGTGACTCATACGCAGCCCCATGCAACTAGATGAGCACAAATGAAAATTGAAACCATGCAGCGGTGGCACTGCAGCATGCAATGTATTCTTACATTACAAGTGGCACGATAAAATGATTTTGGAACATGTTTAAGAGGATGTATTAGGATTATATGTAACCCTGTAAGTTGGGGCTCGGATTGGATCGGCAGATCCGAGCGACACCCTCGCACCTATGATCAGTATTGGATCGTGGATCGGAAGATCAACAAAAAAATATCGGCTGATTTTTTTTTTTCTTCAAGTTTTTGGCTATCAAATCAGAAAGTTTGAGATTGAGAAATGCATAGGAAACTAGTACGATACAGGTCCATAATAAATGTTGAATAATTTTTGTTGGTTAGAATCAGTATGAATATACTTGTTGCTTGCTCATAATATTTGAAAATGTACCAAGATATCTCACTTTTAAAGAAAATTCCAGTTGTATAGGTTTAAATAAATTCTCATGCATGAGATAACAAGAATTTTTATTTCTATCCCATAGCATTATAATTGATATTGTCTTGAACATGCTGCTACACCCCCCCCCCTCAATTTGAAAGGTTTATACATGAGCTGTTGTGATAGGGATAATGCTTTTCTTTTATTTTTCAGTCAGAAAATTGTTTTGAACATGGGAGAAACGGAATTCCACAAATGTCTGGAATGGTGGTGATACCACTGTATATTTTTAACATCTGTGTGTCACTCTCTGCAAAACACCGTCATCGTAATTGAATTTCATGAATATATTGTGAATTCTATACCAAATTTTAATTTGAAGGTATGTTTTGTTAAAAATACCAAAAGACTCGTTTTTCAAAATGTTAATCACATCTGAAACATATGACAGAATATTGTCAAGAGAAGCATTTGAGTACATCCCTTGATTTAAAGTTTTCATTTACATATTATATACCTCATCATCTTGTCATTTATATTTTTAACATTGTTTCCTCAATCAGGGGTCTTTGTTCATAAAATTAAAAACAAAATAACAAGAAAATCCCTTATACACTGAAAGATTAAGAATAGGCTGCTTAAAAATTATTTTGATACTGCTGATACACCTATTTTAAAAAAATGATATTAAAGGCCGATTCTATTACCATAATCAAAAGTTAAGTTTTTGATTGCTCTGTGAGAGGGGTATATACATTTCAAGTACATTGTGCTGATATAAGTCTCTAGTACAAACATACAGCATCGACAATGATGTTCCTAGCTGGATGATTGGACTGCATGTGCTCTTTACTGCATGCATCAGTGAGAGGGGTTTATCCAACATGATATATTGGATGATACCGGCAGATGGCATCCCAGCAATGTAAGCTTTGGTAGATAACAAGAGTCTGGCTAGTGCTTGCTCCATCGCCTAGTGACGCCATCAACATCACCTCCTCCCTCCTTTCATCACCTAGGTGGGGGAAGGGGCCCCGTGGACTCAACAACCCACATTAATCATGAACAGGGGCTNGGGGGGGGGGGGTGGGAGGTAGGAATTGGAAGAGGCGCTCTGAGTGCTTGTGGGAGAGAGTGTGAAAATGTAATGTAATTTTAGCAATCAGATTGGAGCAATTTGTCGTGATTGAGTTTAATTGGACAAAATCTGATAATGTAAACATTTGCGATAGGGAAAGTTCTGGTCTGTATCATCCATGCAGAGATTGGTTCAGTAGTGTCTCATGAGACCCAAAAGGAATTGAATTGGAGTATAAAGAGAGAAACTTTTTGGAAATCTTTTGCTAGATTGATGAAGTAGTTGATGTGCCTATCTGTGAAAATTTCTGTGACAAATTGCATACTTGCGTAAAACTCAGGGTATTTGTGTGTTGTATGATTTGGTAAGGATGTATTTTAGAAGATGGTACTTTCTAAGGAATATAACTATCCTTGGCTATGAGTGTTAACAAGAAGTAGACAATCTCTTCTTAGGTTACTGAACCTCTAGGGATGCAGGGTTGAAGAAATTATGAGTGATATTTTATCTCATACACTTGATTTGATTGTGTATGAGTAGCATCTCCTTCTGAAGTGGCGATTCATAGTGGACTTAAATGAAGGATCAATGTACTCCTTGATGTTGGTGCCCTGGAAACTTAGATTCCATCCCCTCCCCCTTTCTATCAAGTCTGACTCTCAATACCTTGCCAATACTTTCTTTTGGTAGCTTACTGATTCCTTTCATACCTGAGGCTTACACCCTAGAAACACTGGGTCTCTCTGGATTAGGCACCTGGTATGAAAGGGGTGTTTGTTTTCGGTACTTCCGAGGGCCATTTATGCTATTATTGATCCATAAAGTAAGAAGCCCTTCCCTGCCTTCATGTTTACTAAAGTATGTTGAGAGCTTCATACGATTGTTTTCTCCTTTTCCCTCAACATTTGCTTCATAGTTATCATCTTTTCTTGTGCAAGTCCAAGATAATAATTAAATATACCATGCACTGAGAGGCTCTAGTTGAAATTATGGATCGAGGTGGCAGAAATTGCACTATTTTCTGAGGGGCATAGCCCCGAAGAAAATATTGCTATTTTTGTTGCCGAGGAATCCATAATTTCACTAGTGTCTTGAAATGGTGCATGATATATTTGCTTTATATTTTTCAAACTAAATGCTTGGTTGTATTTGTTTTATATCACTTCGTTATGATCCGAACGTTTGACTTAATGACAGGCTGGCATATGTTTTGTTTACTTTATTCTTATGTCACCCACATTGGGCTCGGTTTGAATTTGTCAATTTAACCAGCGCAAAATTATATTAACGTGCATTTAATAAGACGCACAAATTGCGCATTACTTTTGACTGAACATGATGTGATGTCACAATGCTTATCTACCTTATCTATGACGTCATCCATGGTATAGTGTTATGGTATAGTGCACTATACCATAGATGACGTCACATATAACACATAACACATTTTACTCTTCAGTAGCATCATAGCAATGTTATGTTTGGTCACATGATGCTATGTTGACCAATCAATGAACAGGATTTTATTGATCAAAAATATAATGTTACATAATTAACCAATTGCAGGTACCAATCAATGCATGATATGATTTGTGTATGTTAGCTAGTATATGTCTATATTCATTCATTAATCCATCTTATGATGTACACTAGATTATTTAAATCTTTAAGGAGTTCCTTTAAGCAATATCTCTATACCCTAAAAGATAATTCAGAGCTGTGGGTGGGAAGGAAAGCAAATTTAATTTCATGCCTCATCTCTGCATATCTCACAGCATGCAAGCCAAAGCAGTAAAGGTCTCATCTCTATACTATAGTCCTGTAATATATATTGTGCATGAATAGAGGGAACGTGTGCGAAACATCACCATCACTCTCCCTTAAATGTGTAAGGTTCATTGTATAATTCATGCAGGCATAAATGATGTCCTTCTAAGATAGGAGGTTCATTAGTCATATGTCTCACTTATTAATGGCCTATAATTTTGGGCTGTAAATTGAACAGTGATGATCAAGACTGTGTACAGGGAATACAGATCATGCAGATATCATTTGTGGATGATTACCTTCAAATGTCATTACAGAAATTAAAAATATTCCATTTGAAGTTATCTTGCATATTGTTGTTGAATGAATTACATTTGAAATTCCATCCCTATGCTGGAGAGAGTCAAAGAAATAAAGAATTTTACCCAAACCAATTTTCTCCAGATTAAGGGAGGGGGGAATTGTTTCTATTTAGGAAAAATTACATCTAGGCTTTAAATAACTTTTTGACATTCTGAGATATTACGGAGGAAAACTAAATATTGCAGATGTCATATCCACTCAATCTATATACACAACCAGATATGTTCATCCTTTTATACACCTTATTCCTTCAGAGATCATGTGCTTTCTCACTATGTCTGCTGAGAGCCAGATGGGAATTAACTCATATACTTTTGCACAGAGTTAACGCCATTCTGCTTCTCAATAGACGATATATAATGCATAGTGAAGCAAATGGCAACCTCAGAGATTGAAAGCTTTCCAATCTAAATACAGTCTAACAAATCCCATTTCATCCTGGAAGTAGCGATACCTACGTGCATACCTAGCGATGGAATCCCTACCGATGGAACTACATTCCCTAATCCTCTCAAATACACTTTCTCAAATTGAGTTTTGATTGGAAATGTGCCGCTGCAATAATATACATTGGGTAAATACCGTAGTGTGTTTTCCTTTGCCCATTAAAGACAAATACATCGAGAATCAGATGATGAGATTTAAAAAAATGCTGTGTCCGTATGACCTTTCAGAGGAAGAACGCATTCATGTAGCCATGTTTGATAACAGTTACCTCCCAAGAAATCCCATAATAATATGTTTGAAGGGCCTTTGATTATTACTTATTAATGTGCAAGTTGATATTGGTCACTGCAGATGACTTTGTTTTATTCATACTTTGATCCTGGCTTCTTTTTTTATATAACTGTATACTCACTATACTGTCTTGATCAGACATTACACCTGTTATCAAATGATTGCAATTAATTAGCACTCTCTCTATCTTTCTCAATTAAGAGAGTCTGTATAGGACAGGATAACGAATATAAATCTTCACATAAAGGGGTCACTCTTTGGTCAAACTGACATCTAATTTCAAGTCAGCTCTACCCTCATTATGATGGTGAAGTACTGGATAGACTTGAAGTCAAGGGGACAAGTGGGAGAAATTTCTTGACAGGAGCTTTGTATTTGAATTTTGTGTACGGGAGAGATGTGGGGGGGAACATTGTGTGGGTGGATTTAGATGTCCTATGTAAAGGGCAGGTGTTCAATGTGGATCGATGTGCAGACACAATTGGATATTCTCTGACAAACGTTTATCATGCTAATGTTACTGAGCATGTAGGCTTAAAGTTTAGGCAACCCATCCATTGTTTAAGCATGGTTATTGCTGAAATTGACTAAAAATTGGTGAAAGAAAATACAAGATGCAAAATGCACATCAGTCTGTTGCCATTGAAACCTGTAATTCAACAAAAGTTAAAGCTCCAAGATATTAGATATTACACTAAATTATTCAAACCCTTACCATTTTTT
>BEXV01001080.1:84431-95355 GCA_003118195.1 Hemicentrotus pulcherrimus | reverse complement strand
CACCTGTTCTACACATTTTTACATAATAGCAGTGAAGGGATGTTCCTTTGTCTACCTGAGGAACTGTATATTTTGTCCGCTTTCTTTGTCCGTCATGTTCATAGTGCCTCCCACCTCCCCACCCCCCCAAAAAAAAAAATCAAATCAAATCAAATTGACATGGGCAATCAATCATTTATTGCATTTCCTGGAATAAAATTCTTTACAGTTTGTTTCAACATTGGTTATCTCTAAAGTGAGCAAGTTTTATTGTACAAACAACATTTTACCTATTGAATCGAACTTTGGAATGAATTATAAAATGACAAACATGATAATATACAGGAGATAAATTGTTTTAATTGTCTCTTGTCAAACAAACCTTAGATTGGAATAAGATGGCATAGATAAAGAGTAATTCTTCTTCATTTATGAATGTTACCATGTTGGTGTATGGTCCCAGTCACGTCACCAATTTCCCTTTGTTGTATTTAAGTATAATTTCATTCTTCAAGATATGTCTTTTTTCAGGCAACCACCTGTTGAAACCTATCATGATAATCAAATACCTTGTAAGAAACTGAAGGTACATGTATGCTATTAAATAAATGAATGTCATGATGTCATCTTATTCTATCCCAAGCTTCGTTGTTCTGAAACTCACAACAACGCATGGAATTAATAGTTTTAAGATCTCCAGTGCAGACCAGGTTTGGTCTATAAAGTTGAGATTCAAGTTTTTATTTATTCTTCCAATATAGTACTAAGATTTTGTAGTCTTGAAATTCATCTGATATAAGTAATATGGATTTGTTTGGTTGATAAAAGAATTTAATGGCTCATTTGGGGTTTGAGAACCAGGGGCCAGTTTCTTGAAGCATTTTGAAAGTGTAAGTTTGTGAATATCCCATTGAAACGTGTCATTCTATATCTTACTGGGATGTCCAAGAACTTATGATGGTTATTTATGATGGTTATTGGTTTTGTTAAACTGGTCCAAGAGATCCAAGTCCTTTCTCCTTTTCACAAGACTATTTACTTTAAAGCCACAGACTCCATCTTAGCAGTTGCCATGAGCCTGTTCAGGTCATGTGCGAGTGTATCATCTTTCTAATTGTTTGACTTGCAGCTATTGTCTAATGCTGTCATGACTCAATACCGGTATTGACCACAGTCAATGGGAGTCTGAGACCCTAGCAGTGTCACATGTATGATTCAGGTATGACACCTGCCATTTCACTATGTCTGAACTCTAGAGAGTAGACCCTAAGGTTAACCTCCATTAAAAAGCAGAAATGATCTACAATGATTAGTTTTTAATTCAGAATAGAAACTTCATAACCGATTTGATAATAATGTGTCGATTGAATCTAGATTTCAAGCTTCTTGTGTGAATTTAATTAGCGTATAATCTTCAATTTTGAAAACAATTCCAAGGGTGATTGAGTACCCCCACCATCCTAAGTTGGTGATCAAGTACCCCCCCNCCCCCCCCCCCCCTCCTTACCCATTTCTCTCTTTATATGTACAGATCAGACTAAATAATTTGAATGTAGCATCTTGTCCAAGCTTGAAATTGAATTCCTTTTACCCTTAACAAACAGATTGTTTATGAATTTATGATCTTGTTTGTCACTCTACTTCACCCCAAATCACCTGCATTTTGGCCTTTATTACTCATAATGTAGTTTTGTTACCTATCCTAGTATCCTTACATTAAAAAAAAAAATCAGTCTCCATAAAATTTTGTTGGGAGAATGTATCAAGCCTTTTATTACAAGATGGAATTTGTATATCTAACTGAATGTAATATTACCCTACAGTGTGTGACATCATAGGCATTATAATGCTTTAACTTGATGCAGATGGTGATAAGATATCAGAACTGTTGTTTTGTTGTATTTATTAACATGTGTTCCTTCTCAATAGTGAATATGAAACACAGTGTATATATAATTTATAAACAGAGAGTATACATAGAGTATACTGTGAATAATTCAGATAACAGAATCACATGCTGTACTTCTAATATTTGGTTAACTTTTTGTTACATATTGCAAATACAGAAATAGAACTGAATTTTCAGAAATACATATTTGCTGTCTTTGGGCCCTCCCACTTCATTAATTCAGACTTGTAAGTTAGTTGCCTCTTTCCTTCAAGTTCACATAACTTCATATAACCCTCTCCTTGCCGCCCATATATACCTTGAATGCGCACATTGAATGCTCATTGCATTGTGACCATATAACAGTATAGTGACATGGAAATGCAGAAAAGATTGAATGAGCATCAATCCAATCTATTCTTGCTATGTACAGGCTCAAATTCATCCCTTTTATCTTTTCTGTAAAAGAATGAAAGAAAAGGAGAGGAGCTCCAAGTCACTGATATGTAAGCCTGATATAAAAACAAAGGTAAGAGAATGAAGTAGATGCCATATATGCCAGATAAAACATTTACTGATTCCTTAACTGTACACCTTGGAATTAACGTCATCCATTCTTTTATCTTACTTTTTCTCTTGCAGTATACATATATTTTTGTTCAGAACTCAATGAGTTAACAATCTTAGAATTCTCCTGAACCCATCATGTTAGTAGCAGGTATAAGTGTATAGCACCCAGCTAACATGGAAGTATGCCAAATTCAATTTATCCATTTATCAGATTTCATGATCTTGCTTGGTATGCCAAGGGATTCATGTTGCTTTTGATTGGACCCATGGTGTACTCTTCAAGTCTAGCCAGTTATAATGAACTATTTATAGGATGAAAGTAGCAAAATAATTAAGATAATTGCCATGACAAGGTATGATTACAAAGGTGAATATTAAAATCTCTTATTTAGATTCAAGTGGTAATCGACCTGATCTTGTTGTCTTGGTAACCAGAGTGAAATTTTAGGGGGAGGATTTTACTGGGCTTCTTTTCATGTTCCTAATTTTGAGGTCCAATCTGAATGTTTTGGAGTCGGCACATAAGGCACTGCTAGTGTCTAGACCTAGATACTGAGCTGAAATATCCAAAGTCTAAAGGCATAGGAACTAGGTTGGCATTTAGACCAATGCATGTTGTTTATACCTCATGATATAAAGTTTAAACCACAATGCAACAATGACCTATGTACATAACATCTTGTACCGCATCAAGGGCTGCCAACATGGATTCCATGATGTTACCCATGTTATCCTAGCTACTTCTCCTCAACATTTAACAAAATAGGTATATTTGATGTAATCAGGAGCAAGTCCCTGCTGTAATCAAGTCAATGGAGGCTAATTAGAAAGGAAATCTGAATTATCGATGACTTTATTTATAAGCCTGACTTTCAGCACTACTTCTGTGTGTGGTGACATTTGAAGCTAAATATTGCTCATGAGCAAGGACTAATATTTCTCAATGTAAGCCTGATCTATATATGGGAATGGTTTGCACTGATAAAGACTCAAACTGTGGGTGATCTTACTTTAGCAGAGCTATTTTGAGATGGTTTTTGTACGATTTGAAATCATCTCCCTGCAGGGATTGACAAACTTGAATAGGGAAATGGTTAAAAATAATGATCAGTGTATGAAATAAAGCTAAAAATACCCACTCTCTGTGTCACTCATCTGAGAAGACTTTTGAAACATAGCTTGGAATGATTTGGAGGGGGAAACACATATTCAAGATTGTAGGCAGAAGCTCTTGTTAATTCCAAATGGAGGATTTTTCTCTGAAGATCTGAGTATGTACTGATGGGGATTGATGTTACTATCATTTGGCACAGTCACATTTGAAGCTTTTTAAGTTTAGACTTCAAGAGTCAAATGCAGTGTTTGATAATGTGCTTACAAGTGGATTACTTCATTTGTGTATGCAAATTGTGTTTACATGGGGTATAAACATTGTGGATGGAAGGGCTATGTGAATCCAAATATTATTTATTTGGAGAACCATAGGTGCATTCAGTAGAAGTGATGATTTTAAGGCCTTATGGCTTTCAACAGGCTATAATTAGCTCATTTCTGAAGCAAACATGCATGATATCAGTCTAAAATTGTTTATAGAGGGAAAAAATAATAACTGAGACACCGCAGTTTATAAAAGAAGAACAAAAAAAATGAAACAGCTATCAATGTCTCGACCAAGCTATAGAGTCAGTGTTTCCTATTGAAGTAACACACGGTCCTGTATTGTGGAAGGCAAACACAGACAGTACGCTCTGTCAATACTAGTAAGGTCTTGTCAATAAGGACTTTATATCCACTTTTGTTCCCTCTATTAATAGTAGAAGTAGAAGGCACGGCACATTGCCGTCTCCAGGCACAGGTGTGCTATGCTGTGTACATCGGGTTTAGTTTCATTTTAGGGTAGGCAGGTCACTACGTAGATAATTTTTACATGTACGCCCTGCTTGTGCACTGGATCTCTCTAAGAGCATTTAACTGATCACATTTACCAAATTGAATTTGAAAGAATTCACAGATGCATTGTCCGTGTGGATCCAGAAGGGCACAACATCTTTGTAAATTGATATGAGTTAACATCCTTCTAGCTCCAAATTAATTATATGAGGATTTAGTATGCCTATGGTGTACAGTGGAATATGACAAAATCTTTTTAGTATATACCCTTGCAAAAGAGCTTCATGGAATATGTGAATGAATACAAGTTTTAATTTATGTTTATAAGGTCTTACAGATTATTAATTTGCACATATTGAAAGGTTAACACTCGGTTAACGCCCCTGCATGGAATATTAAAACATTAATGTTTACAAATTTTGTGCTTTAAAAAAAAAAATCTGTGTAAAGTTATGAGTTAAAACACTAACAGAATTCACTCCCCAAGAAGTGCATTAAAAGTGTCTGTTGTTTGCTAAACCCAATAAACCTAGCAACTGAATTCTTAAAGGTACCAGTACTACAAAGTTTTGGTATGGGGTCTTGAATTTGGTTCAAATGAACATATGCGATCCTATATTATTCAGTGATCGTTGTCGCGGTCGAAATCGACTCTAAAGTTATGAAATTGTAAATAATAAACACTTTATGTTGAATAGCTCCCTCTCAAGGTCAAGATATTAATTAAGCTATAAAACAATGTTTATTGACTAAAATCGACCGATCAGCTATTCCTGTTTGGAAATTATATACCACAACTACACATTCTGAGATTTTCATGTTCGCAGCTACCATTGTACAGTCGTAGGAGCTTTTTTGAAATTCTTAAACATTTATCGGGAGCACCGATAAATCTTTATATCTAATTTTTCTCGAAAGCAGAAGTGTTTCAGGGTCTAAAATTTCTAGTGCTTTTGATACATCTACAGGGGCATCTAAATATATCAAACTTGTAAAGAATCACTATCCACCCATTTTTCAAAATTTCCCAAAACTTTGTAATACCTTTAAGTGTGCTAAGTTCTAGAAAGGTCCTCTGAATCACATAGTACCACTGGGAAATTTAGCATAGTTTACTACAAATTGGAAAATCAAATGAGTCCTTTGCGGCTTTCATAAAACAAAACATTCATGCTCAACTACCATGGTGGCAACCAAAAACAAACTTGCAGAATTACTATTAGAAAACAGTGAGAATAGGAGGAAATGGCAATCAAGAGGTTTTTTGCAGCAGATCACCAAAAAATTGCTTTTCCTATTGGGGATAACGAAAACAGCCCTATTGAGCAATATTACTTTTGACAGCTAATCCCATTTACTGGGTCAGCGGTTCTTCTCATTTCGATTTCTGAAAAGCGAGGAAACAAACAATTCCTTTTTACGGAGTGCTGAAAGTACAGCTGATCTCATGTGATGCATACAGGTGTGTGATAGGATGAGGCTCACTAAATAGTGGTGGGTCAGCTAGTCCCTTGTTATGTCCTTGATTATTCCTAATTGATTACAGCTAATTAGATAGGCCTATGAAGAGATGGACGGTCCTCATATTCTTCCTCTCTCTTTCTCTCTTTCTCTCTCTCTGTATTCCTTGCAGTCTCAAATTCATATGCATGATTACTATTAAGGCCCTCTGATTTAGAGGTGCTTAACAAAGGTGAAAAAAATAAACATGGCATTTAATGCAATGGATGAATCAAAAATACACAAACAAATTGATGCAATTTCTTTTTGTAGGTTTTTCCTGTTTGGGCAAAGAAACTTGATCTTGAAGTTGTTTTGAATTCTCGCCTTTCTTTAGAACAAACACCCTACACCCTCCAATCTGTCCCCCTCACTGTCCCTCTCCATCTCCCTGTCTGTAACCATGGCGATGAATGGAGATGGAGGAGTGAGGATGACATCCAGCAAATTGATGCATGCATCCACCCATGCATTGTTTGAAGACTTGGAGCAGGTGAGAAACCCATCTCCCGTGGTGTGAATGCCATGAACAACCAAGCATCCATTGCCTAAATTCACTTTCATCTCGTCCTGGGGATGAGAGGGAAAAAACATTACATCTCACTCTCTCTAACTTTCTTCCACCTTGGGAGATGTATTTTACTGCAATTAAGTGATGATGATTGGAGAATCATTGGAATTTCTACTTTCTGTTTGTGATCTGAGCTGCTTTTGCTCGTTTCTGTCAATGTCAAGGGTAGACATTGCATTCATCCATAGGTGTATATTAATTAAGAACCTCAGAAATGAAACCTATTGATTTTTAGAAACTTCTAAAATTATAGGGAATGGGAATAGTGTATATACTCTCTTCATTGTCAAAATGATGTTATGCTGTCTTTATTGGTGGACAGGTTCATGGATTGACTGACAACATAATGCCATAGTTACGCTTTCATTTCACATAATTAAAACCTACCCGAAGCCCCATGTAGAGCCCATTTTTAATTAAAAATATGCTGCCTTAGAATACATCCTGTGGGGCCACATAGCTGCCATAGAGTCCCAATATATCCATGCATCTTTCAATTCAGAAACTGGTTTTTAAAAAAATCAGCTGTATCTGGCCAAAAGGAAGCCATAACACAAAAAGCATCCACTTCAAAAAGATCAAATCAGGGACAATTTTCAAAATCCTATTGTTTACACCAAAGATTTCATGTTTGGATTATGTAATATGTCATAAGTATGTTTGCATATTTAAAAAGTGATGTGCAAGGCTATTGAATTGCCTCATGATGATATTTTGGAAGTCTTTGTGATCTTGCTCCATGTTATTTTTTAGGTACTGGCCACTTAGCACCATATCAGGTCATGTACAGTGCTTGAAGGTAAAATGCTCTGAACATTCTACAAGAAGCTGTAGGTGTAGATGAAAAACTGTAAAAGCATATGAATACAGGTACACATAATTCTGTTACATACATATCCATATTATAGTGTACTTTTAAAGTCCATGCATCTTGGTATATGTGGGAGTATAGCCTTACATCACCCTGTCTATCAATAAAAGAAACTCTTATCAAGGGAATCAGAGAGGACTGTGCATAGAAGTTGACCTGGAAGAAAGTGCATTGTAAAATGATACCACTTTTACTTCTAGGCTACAACTAGAAACACATTGGCATTTTCACAAACTCAATAGGCCTGTTGTCATCAGCTCGAGATTGCCAAAAAACCTGCTATTTTAACTATCCCGATCGCAAATTATCCAGCTAATTTGCCTCTTCATCAGCCCGCAGTTGCAATTAGCAGGAAATTTGGTTGAGATAATCATCCCAAGATATATTGGACTAGTTTGCAGAATATCCCGCTATTCGTCTGGTCCATCTTCACCAGCCTAAAGACTCGCACTATGCGTGAATGCTGAGCAAAATATATTGAGCTAATTTCTCGAGCTCCAGTCTTGAGTTTCGAGGTCGAGCTGATGAAGATTCGATTTGTAACTTCTGGCTTATTTCCTCGATCAGAAAAAGAGGGCTATTTTGCAATCTCGAGCTGATGAGGACATACCTAATAAAGAAAAATCACAATAAACTTATCCTTTCTGAAATCCTTGCTCAAATTCTGTAAGAAATGGTTGTAAAAGATCATAAAGTAATAGAGTTAGATTCATAGAAGATCAGAGAAAGAAAAGGCCCATCTGTTATTACCTAGAGGAGCATGATATATATTTACTCAACGATGGCTCTAGACATTCCATCCTTGTCTTAACTAATTTGCTGCTTTGGAACATATCACTATATTTCATTTTGACAAATGATTTTTTTGGAAATTGTTTAGATTATAAAAATATCACAGAAAATTAGCGAATTCAGGAACTACATTGTACAAATCTCAGAAATTGCTTTTTTAAATCTGAATGTGTACAAGGATCTGTACTTTTCTGTACATGTACAAAAATGTATCACCTTGAAAATTTGCCAAGAAAATTTTTATCAAAACTTTTTGTCTCGTTCCAAATCTATTTGATTGCAAAAAGGAAATCAGTGATTTAAGTACTATTGGATGACCAATTTCATTCCGTCAGTTTCGCACAATTTAAATTTTATACAATTTTGATAGAACGTTTGGAAAATGTGAATCAGCCCCATAGATCAAAAAATCTACTTTCATTCTAAATGCACAAATTCAATTCAATCAGAGATATACTGCTGGATTGACCAATCTTATAACATCAGTATTGCAAGGCTTCTAAATTATTTTGATTAGAGACATTTCTCTTCTAAATTGAATCCATCAAACGAGATCCCACGTATGGTATAGCTGACTTTTATATTTAATATCAATCGGACATATCAATGATGTAAATAGTATTGAATGACCAATTTCATTCTATCAGCATCACAAGACTTATCTATCCAGCTATCTGTCCTCAATACAAGATTTGATTATAATATATTGACAGATGTTTCTACGAAACAGCAAGTTAGAGTGACCATGACATCCCACGAGGAGATCACTATATGCGCAGTGCTATATTTAGATCAAATTGGCAGCGCCATGGTCGTGTAACGAGGATTATTGGAGATCTTGTCCAAGGCATGATGGCTTGTTGATTACTGTATTTATTTCTGACCCAATGTCAAGTTGATTATTAAATACCTATGGTCAGAATGCATGCATCATTTCTCAATGGGAGGCGGTTATTGCTAGCTGTGGAGTGTGGGTGATTTAAAGGTCCAATTTAACACATCTGGTATATATTGGGGAAAAACATAAGATTTTGGAGCAGCAAAGTTGCAGCTAAGTGGTCATTAATTTCGTGTTTCCATTGGAATAATAGATTGCCAATTAAATAATAATGCAGGAAATCAAGTAACTGGTATATACTGACAATTTTAGCTGGATCATTATTGATAGGCTTTTATGTTTGTGACTTCACTGTGAAATGAACTTTTTGAAAAAAAGGACTCTCCATAGCACTATTTATTGATAGGGTTCATACTGATGCTGTATTTTTCTGCAATTTTATTCACAGCTCAAAACAGCTATATCCTAGCAGTATTTAGGTTTAAATATATTCATAGCTATCAATAAAGCCTGGCATAAAGTATCATGAAAAGATTGAAAAATGCATTGTCTGTCTTCCATTGGACCATTCTGAAGTTAAATAGCGGCAAGGGAGCACATTACATCAAGCTTGTCTTCTTTGTTTCAGTAGCAACATACTTCTCCATCCCCGATCCTTCCATCATGACGGATTAGCTTTCAGAGCTATCCTGAAGCTGTTTTCCTCCCCCATGCATTAGAAACCTTTAGAGTAGCACTCGTTTCGGCTGAACCCCCTGACGGGTATCCAAAGTGGATTAGACATGATATCTGCCCAGACGACAGCTAAGCCAAACAAGATCAGTCAAATGCTAGGGATGAGTTTCATAGAATTAGTTTTATTTTTGTTTTGAGGTCTAGATAAAACATAGCTTGGGTACTCTGACCTGAATGTGTTAAGGGTTCGTCAAGTAATTATCAATTAGAGATTTTAGGTGGTGTGCATGTCAGCCACAGACAAAACATTAACCAGTTTGGCCCAGTAATTGATCTAGAATATTTGACCGCACTTGTGTGGAATTGTTAGCCCTTTTCATGCCATTCCCATCATCCTCATCATTCAAGACCATAATAGGAATCCATGAGAGGGGCCAGTCATATTTTTGTTTTCCTTTGAAGGACGACAATGGACAAATTAAAAGGTGTGAACACTTTGTTAGATTAGAGAGTTTAGAGTGAACGTTGGAAGACCTCTCAAGAAGTATAGCATAGTGTGAAAGTTCCCCACCCATCTATAGGAGGACTGTCCAATATACTTTCTCTGTTTATGAATTTATATAGTTCTGAAGCACATGTCATATGAACAGCTATGTCTATTATCTCTCTTTTATTACATGTATTTTAAAATTCTAAATAGAATACACATGTTATTTATGATTTGTCCAAAATCAATGAATTATCAAATAGGATTGAATTTCCATTCCTCATCACTGTATTTTATCATTTATAGTTTCTAAACTGCTTAAGCCCCAAATGTTTATTGATGACTTAATCTGCATAGATAATACAAGGTTATATGAGTAAGGTTAGTCAATATTATGTCTCGATTGTCACTATGCTGTATTAGCTCATTGATTTGTTTAAGTTCACAAGTTGATGACCGCCTACACTATTGATATGTTAATTTTGTCCCATTGTAGTCTACTTACAAAGTGTCCGAGATTTAATTCTTAACCCTTACTGTACTGGGGGGGGGGCCTCCCAGGCCCCCCCCCTCGACATTTTCGGAGATTGCGCCGCAACCGCTTGAAATTTTGAATTGTCATTTCATGACTTTTTCCCCTCAAGTCTTACGCACATTTAATACCATTTTCGTCGAAATCGGATATACCGTACCTGTAAGGTGTTACATAACGATTAGTATGCATGTCATCAAAATCTGCTCAGACAAATATGTAGAGTTTTCTGTAAAACGCATAAAATTAGCATTTTGCATAATTAATTAGGCTATAATGACAAAAATTTGCATATTAGGAAAAAACTAATTATACCATCTTGTTCCTTACG
>BEXV01001080.1:69336-84183 GCA_003118195.1 Hemicentrotus pulcherrimus | reverse complement strand
CCCCCCCCCCCCCCCAGTCAGAGAGTGCTCAAAATAGCCCAGTACAGTAAGGGTTAATACTATATGTATATCATGCAATCACATGAGAGTCGGTAATAAAATCTGGATTAGATGACGAAGTAGTCTTGAATGAGATACAAGCAAATGATATTGAAAACATCGTAAGTCATATATTTAGCCGTTATACTCTGTGCAAATGGGATACATTGTAGATTATATTGAATAACCAAAAATCTACATTTAGGCATCCCCTTTATCTTTTTTCTTTAAAAACTGCAGATTTGTTGTAGATATTCAATGTCCATTGTCTTATCAACATAACAAGGCAGACCACTTGTTAAATACTTGAGCCCAGATTACTTGTGTGAGCATAGCCAAATGACAAATTCGGTTTAAAAATTATATGCTGATAGTGTGTTGATGATTTATTAATTTCAAAGATGCCACCAAAATTCATGGTCAATATATTCAAGTTTAAAAGGGTGTTTAAAAGGCCATGTATCAAGTTAGTGGGCAAGATAGAGAGAGAGAGAGAGAGAGAGAGAGAGAGAGAGAGAGGGTCGCCTGATATGGCAGATGTCTTGAGAGTAGACTAAAAGACCTGTTATCTCCATAGTATGTAAGTGTTACTTTGTGAGTCACCGCAGCAGTAAGAGAGGGTTTATGAATCATTCATTCTATCCCATCTTGGATGACGTCTTTCAATCTGGCTATATAGGCGGGATCTTCAGGTAGCCATGTTAATATCTTTGCTGTATAGGGGAATTTCAGACCAGCATAAACCTGTAGCAGCATAAACCTGTAGTTATCATTCCTCTTTCCTGTGATATGAGTGAAACAATGAATTTAGATGTATTAATGTGAGTGTATTTCATCCTGTTAATGCTATGCTAAATTTTTCAGTAGCTTTTTGCAAATTTGCATCCTCTTTCTTATTTTGGAAACCTGTAATAGTACAAAATGAAGGTGTTGGGTTCTATCGGTAGCTCTTTTTGATGACCATATGAATTTAAAAAAGAACAGCAATGATAAATTATATTGATAAGCAAAATAGGGCTTAAGGTTATATACTTGTTTCAAATGGGGAGCAATGTGTTCATTTCATTGTAGTTATTCAAATGCTTGTTTTAGATGTCAATACCACTAGCAGATATTCATAGAAATTGTAGTGACATTATTGAATTTGCAGAAACATCTTGCTATTTGTTTGGAATTTTAAGTATAATTTTCTGCTCATAATTGAATCGTGGAAACTATTCTATTCCCCACAACATACTAATTAAATTTGAAATGGAAATGAAATTTATCTACATTTGACAGGATTTAAGTAAGGAAATCTAACAGAATATGTGCCAAGGGGCTTTTGGAAATTAATATAAATTGTCATGAGCCTACACGCCTGGATTTAATTGGTGGAAATACACTCAGGGAATGTGTAGAAATCCGCAGATGGTCTGGGAACGAGGTGAGACAGCGATGAAAACAAAAAAGTGCCTCACACCACCGTTGGAAACCCAGCTTCCTTGCTTGTTATATTTACGGTTTGTTGATAGGAACTAGATTCATATGGGATGAGATGCATACCTCCACAATTAAGTAGGTCAGTCAGCAGTAGATGTAGATGTAGTATATGTCAAGATGATGTACTTTATGTGTAGGTACTCATGTATGAAGGCATACATCACCATAGGCTCAATATCACCTCCCTGGTTTGATTGAGACCGAAATAGGGATGATGTCATTGTTTGTTTTCTACCCCTCTCTCCTCTCTGTATCTCTATACCTCTTCTATTATACTTGTATGCTCCTCATACATCTAATTTAGTCACCTTTTTCTTTTTTCGTCATTGTTCCTCCCTCTTGCTTTTCTTTTCCTGTTTATATGTCTCACTCTCTATCTCCCTATCTCTTCCTCTGTATTGTTGTCTCTTTATTTTGGTATTGTTGTATAATACCCTCTCTCTTTCTCTCTCTCTTAAATCCTCTCTTCCACAATCTATTTCTGAACTAGTCTTCCAAATCCCTTTTCCTATTGTTATGTACCAACCCATTTCTACCCCTCTTTCCTCACTATGTACCATTATTTCTTATTGCCCTTTAATGACCCTTTAAAATTAAGTATATTAATCTCATATTCAAATTAATCTTCTCACCAGTATCATTTGTCTCGATAGCCTATCTAAAGAGCTTTGCTTTATTTGGTCTACCTACTACCTGATCATTTATAATCTCATTATCCTCTTGTAAGTATTCTTACCTACTGATCAGTGATCAATCAATGATGTGAGAAGCCAAAAAAGGGGAGGGGGGTGTGCATCGTGTATAGGAAGAGGCAGAGATACATTGTTCAAGGGTCTGCTCTCTAGGGTGCAGCTTTAAATGCATTATGTATGTACAAACATGTATGGTGTGAATGTTACATGTAAATGCAGCCTTTATTGTAGTCTGGAGCAGACTTTTTTGTGCACAAATTATGATTTTACTGGAAACTGAGGAAGCAGAATTATGTAAGACATTACATGTATAATGGCAACATAAGATTTTCGTTTTGACATCAACGTCTTCATATTTGTTTTACGAGCATTATTGTATCTTCTAGGATTGTTTTGAATGTGAATCCCAAGCCTTGTCATGTAAGAAAGTTGAAGAGTCAATACTTGAGTTCTAATTGTGTACTGAATCGGGTATTTAATTTGCTTATTAAGTATACATTTCACTGAAAGCTTGAATTGCATTTATGAAACTTGTGTTATAACTCTGTTTCTATTTCATCAATCTATTTTTATATTCTTTAGGTACGAGAACAACACATTCACTACCAGAGCCAGCGTTGCGTCATCAATGATGAGAAGAACTGTGTGGTCTGCAAGAAACGTATAGGGAACAGCGCCTTTGCCCGCTACCCCAACGGAGTCATCGTACATTACTACTGCTGTAAAGACCCTAAAGTCTGCCCCGTAGAACCAACATGACAGAATTGTATAAGATCCTGCACGTCGCCGATGCCGGAATGTGGTTTGTTGTTGTGTTATAGAACTTGAGAAGTATAAGTATAGACATATTATGAGAGAGCTTGCCCTATTCCCTGCCTTATATACTCCTTATGAATATAAATGATTATATTCCATATTCTGCTTCAATGATGTGTTAACATAATAATCCCCTGCCCCTGCTCCCCCCNACCCCCTACTCCCTCCTCTCTCATTTCCGCAATGTTTTCATTGTAATAGAGCTCTGCCTGTCACCCTAGATCAAGAAAATACTGAACATTACCAATGTGGGCAATGTTTCTAGGATAGATCCTGTTCATATGTGAAAGTTTCTACTCAAATAGACCAACAAAACGTAAACAAGTGTATTGAAATTAATCCTATGGAAGAATTAAATGACGACGAGACCAACTAAATATCAATTGACCAGCAAAATGTAACTGAGTAAATCTAATTTTTTTCTGGTAGAAGTATAAAATCAAAACCAGATTCATAAGTCAATTACAAAGATTCTGAAGTGGTTTGCAGTATGTTTGGGGTTCTACGCACATAATATTTATGCAGGCAGTGTTTATATTAACAGTGAAACAAGACAAATGAAATGTGGCTAATATATCGTTCAGTCTGTATAACATGTGCAAGGTTTGTGGACAAATAATGCAGTGTTATAACATTTGTCTAAAAAATTCTCTTATTTACTTCACTCCTTACAGTATTATTTATCGTAAGTAGAATTTTTAAAAAAGTATTTTTGTGTAATGCTTCATTTCCATCTTACAGATTATTTTTCTTATTTCAAGACTACTTTAAATAACAAATATAGAAAATATTTGCATACCGTATTCGACCTAATCACATCGCCTTAGGTACTACATTCTCTTCTATGCAATAACAAAAATGGTAAAGGATAAAAGGAGAATTGTGCTATGTGAATATCAGAATATTTATCGTTATTCATTGCCCCTTTTAGCTTGAAAATGCATAAGAATTATTGCAATTGCCTAAGGATGTTTCCCTTTCACATCAGCAAACCAAATCCTTGAGGTTACTTACTTTTGCAAGACACTCCTCTTCCCCCAAATTATCTGCATTTTCTTTTTATTTAGGTATGTCAAAAATGTAATTGTTGTTTATTTTGGACTTTGTACTAGATATTTTCCAGGTACACAGTCATGTTTTTATCACAAATAAAGTTGTCTGTAGACTTGTTATTGGATGTACTTGCATAGAATTTGAATCCTTCAAATGTCAGGAGAGAAAATGATTCTGGCTACCAGCCAGAGAACAATTATGAGAAATATCCCCTGCAATCATAGCTTAAATAATTCAGTAATTAGTGCGATTTAAATAATTACTTCCCTGAAATTTGTTATATTATATGCTCATACCTTCAGCCCAATTTAAGCACTGAATCAAAATGGCAAACAACTATGGGAGATAAAATTTCAGATTTAATGTAGTAATACGTCATCAGAAACCAGTGCTTGGCAATCTATGTGTAGACTTCAGATTTTGCATCAATACCAAATCAATATCAATGCACAAATCACATGCAGAGAGAGAGAGATAGAGAGAGAAGAAGAAAAAAAAGGAGGGACAGAGACAAGGATGCATTTCCATAGTAACCACATGAAGACTGATGGAGACTTAGGAAAGCATGTTGCATCTCGTTTTATCTTGTCCGCATCAAAGTCAACAGTCTGTATCAACAACAAGAACTTATCCATCTAGGTACTCTCTTGAGAGACTTAGGGAGACATTATAGAGAGCAGGCTATGACACAACATCTCATTACATTGTCTACTCCATATATAGTGTGTATGTGGATGCGTTCATAAGATTTTGTGAATCCAGAATAAGAAACATGAAGCACCAATTAAAACACCAACTGAAACATGCTTTACTGGTATAATGTTCCATGATCATAAAAAATTATCTTATTATGATCAATTTTTTTTTTTTATTATGATCAATTTTTTTTTTTACGGGGAGAGGGGCAACAAAAATTGACCACCAATCAAAGACCTACCGGTATGTACCGGTAGATGTTTTTTTGTCTCCACCCTTGCCAACCAACATAGTCCAGACCTTGCATGTACTTGCAGTATTCCTGTGTGCCATCAAAGTTCCTTACCAGTAATTAGATGTTATTTCTATTCATGAGATTTTTCACAAAGCCTGAATTATGTTATAGAAAGTAACACTTTGTAAGTCTTCAAAGTGGGGACTTTCAAGTCATGTAAATGTAGGACCTGCAAGAGCTCTCATTAACACACCCATGTTTTGAAATGGACGTCCATCAATGCTTGGCTTGAAAAATCATCTTATGAACGCAGCCTATGTCTCTTTGGATTACGACCATGTTGGCTGGTTGACTTGCTATGACAAGAGGCTCCTCTGGGGAAATTATAGCTCATGCTGATGAAGAATCAGTTGGGTTAATGAGAGTCTTGATGAGCAATATGCCTTCCTCAGCCATCTCCATCTTTCCTTCCATATACCAAGAATTTAATCAAGTCTGACGTTGGAGGGTTTGATGAAGAGCCCCTTGGAATGGCTAATGTTTTACCTGGTCTGTTGGTGATGATGTTGCTTGCAGGCCGGTATGGGGAATGAATGTAGTTCATTGATGATATGAATAAATGAAGTTGTTTACCTTGTCATGTTATGGTAGTGGTTTCAAACCACAATAATGTTTTTAGTGGTGCAATACAGTTGAGTACTGTGAAAGTCATAATCTCTAACAAAAATATAAATTACAGATGTTATGACATGAACTAAAGTTATGAAGCTGTACATGCAAGCAAAGGTATTTTGAGCCAACTTATGAAGCTGATTTGCAGTAGTTGTTAATAAAGTAACAAATGTCTAATTGATCCTAAGCTGTCTGAAGTTAATGTGAGGATAAACTACAAAGGATTAATAACCTTGGTTTAAGGGTTTTGAAATATCCAAAAGAGCTGAATAAAAAGAGATAAATGAGAAGAAGGAAAAGGCTGCATGTTTATTGGCAGAAATAAAAAAAAGCTTTGTACGCACATAATTTGTTTAATGAAAATAACATAAATTGTTCAGTTCTCCTTTTCAGCCTGCTGTAATAAGTAAAACTGAATACATTGTTTTATTTGTCATTTAATATATACGAAAAGTAGAATGTTTTACATTTAAAATGTAATTAAATTCATTGGTGCTTAGTGTCTAATCAAAGTCCATATGATGTGTGTGCAAATGTTATTTAATGACAGACATTGCATGAAAATCAATTATATTTGTAAGTTATTATGTCCATATTTATTGAATATGGAGAAAGTTTTTAAATGAGTTATTGACCATAAATAATTAGTATTGCATCAGAGACAAAATAGACTTAGAAGGGAAGAAGAGTTTTATAATAATTCATTATTTTCAGGATTTTGCCCCTGTCAAATAGTCAGTTTTCCTATCCTTCAGAACTGCTTAACAAAGTTCATACTGCATAAAAGGTTATAATATAAACTGCTTAGTGACGGTGAGATCTGCTGGAATTAAATTCCTTGAAAATGCCATTGCACATGTTATAAACTAAGGAAACAGTGAAGGACAGAGGAGAGAACCTAATGACTTCACTTTTACAGTATTAGCTTTTGTGTTACTGCATTACTATTCATTTGATAGGGAGAATGAATGCTACTAATTATATACTGTATATACTTTGTTATCTGGTGATGCTTTCAATATTTGTTAGCAATTATATTTTGTGTACACCATAGATCTATTTTCTATACTGATGGTTGATTGTTCTATTATGTAATATCGTCTGTTACTCTGCTATAAGCCAGGAGGGCATTAACTAAGTTAAAGTATGTAATTAAGCACCCTCCTTGTTTTAACAAGAGAGTTTGGAAAGTGTCAATGTCATGTTGTGTACCATTCTTGTCTCAAAACTTCCGATTCTATCCTCTCCTATTCTAATAATTGTCATTCTTTATTGTTTACTTCTTTTCAAATACTGGTATGTCATCACTTTGTAATCCACATCATGTTCTAGCTACATCTTAAAAAAAAACATCACATCATCTGCCTAGAGCCAGAAAGGCATTAAATGATATCCTTCAACGTAGAGTTAACACCCTTCTGGCTCTCAACCAGAGGGGAGATCAAAGTACAGAAAGCCCATGAACTCCATATTTAATTGTGTCCAATATTGCAGTCATCTGACATCACCAGACCATAGATCAGATTGGATTTCAAATTCCTTGAGCCTGATAAAGCTCCCTGCACACACTCTGTTTGCTGTTGGGTTTTTAGTTTGCCAAACCCTACCAAAAAGGGCTAGGCAACCAGGGCAGGATATTGAAATGGATCCACTATTACACGATTTATGGGACCACTTTGCTCATACTCTAACAGTTATCAGTTTTGAGCTGAGTGCATTGTTTTCATGTTTTAAGGTGATTTTAAATCTTTCTTTTTTTCCCCCTGGGTAATGTATTTTGTGCAATTCAGATCTGAGATGAAGAATATGACATACTTAAGTAGATATTGTATATGCTATTTGAGGAAGCTTTTACGCCATTATACGTAATGGATGAAGAATTTACGATGCCCATTTTGAGACTTTGTACTGGAGGTTTATAACATCACACATTGCAGATTTTGTTATATACTTGTGTACTTAAGTGAAAGACAAATTATTACCCCCAAAGTACAGATTTATTTTTTTCTTTTTCCTGACAATCTTTATTTTGTCTCCCTGCGAAAAAACTATATGTTCATTTGATTATGGGTTCTTTTATAGTTCATGATACCTATAAAGATAGAGCATATGATCGATGCATGCAAAGCACCTCCTTGTACATTGATAATGGCAATGAATTTAATTGGGTAGTTTTGTGCTCAGTATCAAGTATGGGTTATATTTGTCAATGTTGTTTTGAATGTATGGATATCCAGGCAACACACATTAAGGCATTTGCGGAACATGATTCAGCTTCCCGACTATGATTCAGATGGGAATGGGATTTGATGAAAATGTTTCTAATTCAATTGATGTGTCAGAAGACTTGAGTGATGTATCCGACATACATTATGCTATATGTGTATGTCTTAAAAGACATTTACAGTCCACTTCATTTTTTCCTCTCTCTCTCATTCTATCTCCCTCTCCTTTCTCTCTATCTATCACTGTCTCTTTGCCTGTCTCTCTGCCTCATTGTCTTTCTCTCTCCCTCTCTTTCTCTCTCTCTCTCTGTCTCTCTCTCTCACCTCTTTCCAACTCCCTTTTCTCTCTCTCACTATTATCTGTTTATCTGACTGTCTATCTATATCTCAATAACCTCTCTCTTACCATCCCTTACTATCTCATTGTCCTGATATCTCTCCTCTCTTTCAAATTTTCCTGCTTTCTTCGTTTCCCAGCTGATTGAATGAACAATATCGTTGTAGTGTATAATGTACCAATAATAATATGTGTACAAGCAAAAGATTATCTACCAACAAATTGGTAATGTATAGAAATTTATTATGTTATTAGTCATGAAAGAGATGTACCAATTCCTGTTATTTTGCACCATTATGCTTTAATTTTTTAGTAGTTTTTGTACATAAGATGGTATATCAATAAATATCAACTCATTGAACTTGATGTTGCTGTATGAGACTTTTCTGTATCAGGAACGTGGGAGTATGTCATCTGATTGGAGCGAGAAGGGCATTAAGTCATATTTTTTTCACAGAGTTTAACGCCCTTCTGACCCTCGATAGGCAATATTGTAGTGAGTCATTCCTTGATTTATTTTGCAAGGGTTTTACTTTAAATTGCCATCTTTCCAATTTGTCATCACATTTCAATCCTGATTTCATAGTTCAATAGGGATATTGTCTTGAAATACATGTTGATGAATCATCAACAATTATGTCGAAATTCAAGTTCAAGCAAAATGTAATTCCTTTGATATGAAATTCTCATAAAATCGTCCATTTGTGTGTGAGTGATGATAGAGCAATAAACCCAATGGTCGCCATTACTTTCCTTGTTAATTTAAGATTCTATATTAGAACAAATCCTATTCATTTTTCAATTACCCAGGTACCGGTATAGTACTTTGGAGTATAATCTATGATATTTATATAGATTTAGACCTTTGTTGGAATTCTGTTTATTCTTATGCAAGTGAATACTACATCAATCATTTCCTTGTCTAATCTTATACTATAGGGTGTCTTATAAAAATTAAAACAAATCATGATTCAAGATATTTAGAGGGAATGATATAGTGGTATAAAGTTAACAATGATGGTTTTGATGGTGGTGGTGATTGTGATGGAGATGGCAGTTGTGAACAATATAGTGTCTTTAGAAGAAGTTCGTAGTGGTAATGGTATTGATTATGATGGTGTTGTTGGCAAAAATGATGCAGTAGTAATGGTAGATTTGATGATATGTGTTGTGGTGATGATTGACCTGCTGATGATGACTATGATGATGGTGTGAGTGGTAGAATAAAAAATATCTATAGGTATATACATTCATGGTAAATTGCCTTAGATAGGTGAAAGTTACATTCATCTATTCATAGCATTATTCATCTTACATCTACTTCTTCCTTCTTTTGCTTAATTTTCCTTTTTAAGTATGATCTCATGTACCACTTCACAAATCTCCTCATACCCATTTTAAAATCAACCTATTTTGTTTATGCACCCTGTACATCGATTGCATTCGTTTACTGACATCACACAGGTATTTTAGAGCATCATCGGCTGCAGTTATTGTTTGATTTCTGTTTAATGTCAAAGGTGAAGTGATCATAAAAATAGTTGACAATAAAGCTCACACTGCAAAATCTGTGATAATCTATTACACATTAAGCACTACGGCATTGTCTATCAACCCTGTCTATGAGCCATTTTGCTCACCATGACTTGTTATCACATTTATTTTATCTTATTATATGCAAAGTAAAATATACTTGTTTGCCAGTTATGGCACTATAATTCATCCGGGGAAAAATACTCGAAAACTGACGTATTTTGATAGCCAGTAATTATGTTACTATATCAGTGGCCGTTGCAATCCGTGGTGTTATGGACTCTGCTGGCTTTATCCAGTTTTATTATAGGTATATGCCACTGCATGTCAAAAGTATAGTGATTATAAGCATGCCCTGTGTTTTTCAAACACATTTTAACCAGGCATGTCGCTGGTATAGGTTCCCATTCAATCTGGTAAAAATATGTATTCATGAATACGGTATTATTACCGCAATTCTCTTTCTTGTAATTATTCTGCTGCCAGCATTTTTGTTATAAAACACAATCCTGTAATTCCAATACCACCAATTGAAATACGTGTGGTCAGGCTGGGTTTGGATAAAAACATAATTTATATACCAAATCTTGAAATATTATGTATCTGTATTTCCCCATGATACACTTTTGATATTGATATGAAATAACTTCCAACTACTGCTAAAACAAACATCGACGATAAAGCGCTAACTTTTTTTTAATTCGAATTAGGGGTTTAATATTTTGTTTTTGTTTCATTCAAGATGATTATATCGAAACTTTTTATGAGCCTTAGACACAATCTCCATCCATTCTTTTTATCAGCCGTTTTGGGTTATTATAACAACCGTGGACATCAAAGTTTCAACCGCGGGTTCTCATGCACAAAATTAGACAAAATCAGACGAATTACCAGGAGACGATTGAGAATAATATAGTTTGTGATTATCCAACTAATCCACGTAAGCAAAGTAAGCAATAATGAATGCTGATTGTCTAATTATTTTCTCATTTTCAATCAATGTGTCTGGTTGGATTTTATATCTTGCATCAAGCTGTAACATAAAGAGCATGCTTTCCTGTAGTAGCATAAATATGGTTCTCCAGCAAAAGGGGGGGGGGGGGTGAACAATTTCATTTTTGCAGATATGGATAAATAACTTCACAATGAAACCCCTTAAATTTTGTATTATTAATTGCCATCGTTATTATATTCCCTTAATCCAGATCGCCCCAAGCTTGGACCATGCACCACCTTCCTTAGCTACGCCTTTAAGCTTTTCAGGCTGTGCAAATTTGTGCAAATTTAGAATATTCAACGACGCCAATTTCTATGAGCATTATCTGGAAGGCGCGTCATTATGAGAGCTATTATTATTTCTAGCGAGTCTCTGCAATGTGTTTATGCTTTTTCTATTTACAAATATTTTCCACATTAGGCCAGGCTATTAAAGATAGATTTTATCAATATGAATTTAGCTTAATTTCCCTAAAATACTTTATAATATTGAATGTGTGTATGTATAAACACTGTACTGTCATTCGAATTTTCGAACAGAACACAAAATATAGCACCGATATCATACTAGTTCTGTTGCATTCAGTAGTCACCATCCATTGCTTGTCTCGCACCCAGTTGAGATAATTTTAAACTGAGAAACTGAGAGAACGAAGGTGGCGGACCGGAAAATTTGTCTTTTGACTGGTGCTGTTAATCCTTGGTACTATTTCATTTCCTTTTCTTTGTTAATGACAATGAGGAGGCTTTGTGAGCTTGTATCACTATAGACAGGCTATTCTCTCATAGTCAATAGACGTTTTTTTGTGATGATCTCGAGATTAATAGCCCCTCCGAGCACACCTATAAAGGTATATACGCAAGCGTGCCCACGCCTAAAATATCTTTCTTTTCAAAAGGTTTAGCAAAGAACTTTGCACAATGCCTGGGTTGTACAACTTGTAATGAGAGCTATAAATAGTTGGATTCAAAAGGTGCCCTATTTTAAGAATACACCGATCTGAAACCTACAGGACTTTAGCAAAGTTTTCAATGATAATAGTGCCATCAAACATTCGATTAATTCTTTATTCATTTGCTGCTTGCATCTATAATCTGCAGCATTTGGGGTATCTAGTATACCCCAAATCTGAAGTTGTTTAAGAGAAATAACAACTTGAATATATAAAATGAAGAAAGACAAGACTTGTACCTTACATTTTAGCCCCAATTAATTAACTACGATTTATTACATTATGCAACCCGTATATCGGTGCATCATTATTTTATGCTTATAATTATAGATACAGTCCAGTCCAGTTCATGGTAACGTTATCATTCCATTTAACAAAAGTTCAAATAGTAAATTCCCGACTTGAACCCAAAGATAACTTATGAAAGTACACACGTGCATTTAGACAGTGGTTGATGGAGGTGGGCGTGTCCCACCAAGAAGTTACTTCTTGGTCCCACCAGGCACCAGGGATAGACCCTTTGGGTCACCCAGGGTCAACGAAATTAGATGCATCGGTTACCTCATTCCACCTTGGATACCCTGCTTCAGGGTCCGCACAGTAGGGTCTCCGGAGGGTCGTAATGTATCCGATTTCAAACTTTTCATCTCGCTTTCTCTCTCCCACTGATCTGGTATAGGATACAGGGGCGAGTAGTGGTAACTATGGTGATAAAAGTTTGTCAACATTCCACGAAGCTCGGGTTTGTGACCCGATGAGGTCACGCAAATCTTGTATTTTGTATAGTATTTAAATACCTCTGCTTAATCTCTGGGCAATATGTAATGTTTGGGAAGATGAAGACGGAATGGATATACAGGTGTAAGCCACAATTTGCATTTACAAAGACCAATTTACTAAAAATAATGTCTGTATGTTCCTCTCCAAACCGAAGTGATATTTTCTTGACAACCCTTTACTACTACTAAATTTTGCAAGAACTGTGCAATATTAATCAACTGTTTATTGTTACGTCTTGATTTGATTTAAATTTTCAATGATTAAAAACGTGGATGATGATTGTTGCTGTCGAAGAGTACTTTTTGAAGGCAGAACGATACATAATTTGGTTATCACCTTTGGCAGTGGCGTAGCTACGGAGGCAAAATACACAATCCCCCAATCGAATGTAAAATTAAAAGGAAATGAATTAGAGATATAAACAAAGGGAAAATAAGATGATCAGGCATATACGCTTCATCCCGATTTATTAAATATTGGTGGTATTGTTAATTCATGTTATCAACCGAGTAAGACCGGTGCCCCTTCCCCATCGATGATTGGCGTAACCCCGCTGAGCTGACATGAGCTTCATTGTTTACCATATTAAATAGTTTCAGGACAACTGCGTTAATTTTGTGTGAGATAAGATACTAGTTGAACAAAAGCAGGTATGCTGGACGACATCCTGTAATTCCTGTTAGATTTCTCGTCATGATATACCTACATAACATAATCTAAATTGGATGCCTTGAAGTTAGCCTACGAATGTTAAGCATGTCTGAAATGACATTAAAGATGATTGATGGGGGCTACTGATTTATTTCTAGCTATCCCGATGGCGGTACTGATACCCCTCCCTTTTCTTGCTTTCTTGATCTGTCTCGGCGTCCCCCATAATACACACCCGTGCCGCTTCTCGACCATAAAAGCGTTTTTCAAAATATTCCACTGAGGAAGTTCTTAATAACCCAGTGACGTCATACACGCGTTACCTGTCGTTTTTCAAAAAATCACAAACAAAGGTATATTATTAACTTTGTCAAACAGGTGGACCTACTTTTTTTATAAAATTATGTAATATCAAACTTTGGAAGTTTTTGAACATGAGAATTATGATATCAAAAAGTATAGGAGATCACCTTTTCATCTTCTTGAAATAGTTTGGTGTTGTTGTTCTCATTAACTTTGTGGAACAAAGAAAGCGTGCCCTTCTTTTTTATTTTTAAATCTCTAACGAAAGGAAGTCTGCATCTGCACACATTGTATACCAATATCCTATGCTTTGAATGTCGCCGGATGCTAGTAAATGAATGCCGTCATTACGCATGCGCGTGCCCTTTTCTCCCGCCAGACTCCCTTGTACTTTTTTTTCTTTTTTCAAAATTCATTATCATCCCGCATCAATATACATACACCACACGGTCTTAGTACATGGTACCAATGGATTACAGCATAGGCCTACAGACAGTTACTGCTTCATTACATTTAGAATTGAAGTGTAAATAACGAGTGGATGTGAGATACATTTTTTTACACATGAATTTAGGTCGTGAAGAAATAAATGAGAGTCTGGCAGACGACACGACTGTGATGATGAAACAAGATGCGTGAAAATAATGTAGCAGCTTCGGGGTATATCTTTGAATTTTCTTGGAAGCACTGGTGATGAAGATCCGTTCTGTGCTTCTGCTTGGATAGACTTATACTAGGAATATAAATCCAAACTTCTTTAATTGCCTTCGTGAGGTAAGTTTATTAGAGTTTAGGGGTTTAATGTTTTGTTTTTGTTTCATTCAAGGTGATAAAAAAAACTTTTTATGGGCCTCAATAATGTTTACAGACAGAATTTCTGTCATGATTATTAAAGACGAATGTTTCATCTCACTCGATCATAAGCATGGTCTCTTGAGGTGCTAGAGACTCCTATTTAAGTGACGACATTGGGACGAAATTGAGATGGCTACTTTCACACATGAAACTGACATTGTGAGTGTCGGTGGCCAGTATACAAACCAATATTATTTTGTTCATGATTCTTTCCTCTTTTTAGAGCATTAATTTTGTGATGAATTGCTGGTTTCATGAGTTATGATTGAATAAACAATCATGTCAAACGTCGTTTGAAACATGCTGCAGTTACCATGATACATCACAATTACAGTGGAACACGTACAACTCAGAGTTGACATTTATAATCGTAAACATTATTCTGCTTTGTTCTATAATTTTTGGCAAAATGATGTGCGGAAACCTACATTTTTACTTACCAATATTGCATGGCGTTGAAAGCTGCATCATGGAACCTAGGATTATATTACATATATTTATGTGGGGCTGGGATGGGGGGGGGGGGGGG
>BEXV01001080.1:55621-68322 GCA_003118195.1 Hemicentrotus pulcherrimus | reverse complement strand
GGGGGGGGGGGCAGGGGGATGTCCCTCGGTCTCATATACACATCGGGTATGAAATTTAAATGCACCCCTCTTTGTACTTCTTGTGCCCCAGCAGTAAATATTTAGGTCCCTATATGAAAGCGGGCACCTGGAAACTAATTTGATATTATTTTATTCGTTCATTTTGTTACCATCTTTTTATTTAAAAAAAATTAAAAAAAACTTCTGACTACTGTGCCCCTGTCCCTGCCCACCCTGGCGAGAGGATTCTAAATCTGCCACTGTAGGCTAAATGTATATTATGCAATCCAGACTTGGGTTCTAAATGGGAATAACATCAAATCACTGTCAACTGAACTTTTCACAAAACTTGACAGACTTTCGAAATTGTACTATGAAAAATAAAATCTGTCCAAGGTTTATAGGTTCATATAACAAAGCAGTGTGCTCGAGGGAGGGACACTAGATAGCAATATGATTGTGCATTGAAATGGATGATCAGTTTCATCTTAAAGTGCGTCTTTAGATTAGTAGGTCTACTTAATAAGCTTAAATCTCTCATGAGATGATTTTTACTACCACTTTCAGAGTTCAGACCTTTTTTGTTGCATACCAGGAAACCTCTCCGGTGACTTATAGTAATTTATACGATTTTTTCACCATCATAGATATTTTTTTATCATTCATTGTTATTTAGGCCTTCCGTCAATTATCGTCACGCCCCATAAATCAGACTAGCAAGGCAAATTTCCTCAAATTGTTATGATAACACAAGAGTTATTCATGCAGTGCCATGATCTAGTTTTGAGCAGAAGTAAGAATCGCATATTTTCACCATGCACCAAGCTGCATATTATAAGAAACCTCGGACGTTCTACCACCAAGGCAAATATAGCCCTCCATTTATTCCGTTTGTCATAAATAATATAAGTGTGAAAATCACTTTCTGAGGAAGAAGAAGAAAAAAAAAATTATTTCATTTTGAGGTAAAAATGGGCGTGGTCAAAGCGGTCCCGAAGTTCCCGAAGTGGGATAATCGTATGTTTTGGGAGTTTCACTCGAGTGGCTCTATGGTAAACGTTTCCCGTCATTCTTACCTTAATCATATATTGTTTAGATACATGAGAGTCAGAAAAGTAAGAAGTAACTACAATGATACTTTTAAGCAAAATAAATATATATTTTTTTCATTCGATAAATGCAATTGAAAGATGAAATCTACACACAATCAGGGATATGAGAGTTTATACCCTGACACAACATACATCTTCCTCCGGCTCTCGCTCGTTGAGCCAAGCCTCTTATATGCGCAAGAAACATAGTTCCATGGCATTAATCCGCCATTGACTTTGCATGCACGCACACTTGAAGAAAAATGTGAGTGCGCGCTTGTTGTGTGTTTCGGCTGGCCCGACTGAGGATCTATCTCGTACTGTGGAATGAAAATGCCTAGGAAAATACTAAAGGACCTGTAATCAAGCTGGATTTTAGGGATTTTAGTAGCAGGAATATACTGCCAAGCTATTTTGGACTAAGGTGAGAATGTATGATTTTAAATAAAAGAAAGTGATCTCTGTAATGTTTCCGTTACATGTTTCGGGCGTGTGCATCTTCTTCGTTCAGTCAATGTAGGTGTTGAATAGGAGAGTAAGCAGCCAGACGTAACGGGAGACATAACGGTACACAATCAACGTGTGTGTGGTGATGCTTCGAGCATGTAATCCTGTGTGTGTAGGTCACTCAGAGTCGAAAAGGGAGAGTTCTTGTGGGAAAGGTCGAGCAAGAAGCAACTGCAATGATTTGAATTGAATGAGCATCATATATTTACCATCTTTTGCCACGTTCCTTTGTCTTATTGTAAAACCAACTCTAGATCCTAAGTAAATATGAATTTTTAGTTCAGATTAATCAGGTACCGGGCCGTTAGGCCTAGTCGTTGCGTTGCCATGTCACATTGAATCATTGCAATACTAGTTTGCACAAATTTACTATTTTAGTATTTAGAACATTTCTTACTCTTAGTAGGTCTAGTCTACACAGTTCATTTTCTTTAATGATATGTTGATTCGAGGATAAGTTTAAGCAAAATGTAGTCCAGTGTTGTTTGCATTTATTTTGCGTAGTCTACACTTTACAATAGATAAATAGGGTCTAGATCTAGATGAAAAACATAAATGTACACTAATCAACCAAGTATACCAAGTATACCAAGTATACCAAGTAAGTATACCTACACTAGTAGACCTCGATCTATGTTATGTTCATGTGTGCATTTTTTTTTTTTTTGCATGAATTTCTTTAGAGCTAAGATTATACAGCCTTTTTCTTTAGTATCTTAATTTCTCGAATTTTGCAATATTAAATGAAGATTACACATTTCATTTTCAACTCTTTTGATCAGGAAAGCATTCCTGCCATTTCTGATATTGGTAAATAACCCAATTACCGGTAGAAAGAAAACAAATGTGTAGACCATCTATTTTGGTATGTAAACCAAAACTACATCATTGTACTTTTTTGTAGGTCAATCCTAGACATAAAAAATATGTCCTAGACAGAGGATTTGGTGAAGGCAGACATAGTTTCAGTGGAAAGTTACCCTTAAAAGAAATAGGCTGGTTTTATATCATCAAGACATTTTAATGAATAAATCTAAAAACTAATGTTAGACTCAGACCAGTAAGATGTGTTACAGTAACTGATATGAGATACTTTTACAACATTTGGTTGTCTAATCAAGTAGTTAACAACTAATCATCTAATTGTTCTGGAATGACGTTCATGTACTGTACAGCTACATGTACATGTATTTAAATAATATGTTTTATTATTTGTTCAATGGTTGATACTTGATACTTTGGGGCACGTGTACAGTACATGTAACTTGTGAAGGATCAAGGCTAACTTGGCACTAGGGATATGTACTTGGACTTGGTAGCATAGTATGTAAGAAAACTGAATCAATTGCACATGCATACATTTTTGCTTTTGAAAATATGTCTTCTAGAACACAGAAAAATTGGGATTATTTGATAGGAATGTGTGAAATATTATTAGTAATATAATTAGTATATACAATACAATTTAGACACACCTGTGTGTAGAGATTTAATGTAGGCCTAGATGTTAGCTTGCACTTCAGTTATCACCACTTATCATTGAGTGATGCTGAGTTTGCCCTAGCTACATGTAGAGTGCCAAGTTATCCCAGCCCCCTTTTTGAAGGTACAGCCATACAAACATGCCTAATCCTGATTCCACAGTTGTGACACTGTATAATTTATGTAGGTCTTTTTTAGGTTGTTTGACCATGGACCTGCTATGAAGTACATGTAGGTCCATGGTTTGACAAATGAACTGTTTGTTTCACTCCCTGTTAAAAATGACCATGCATCAGGATAAGATTACATTTACACTGTAGGTCAAGGATTCAGGTTAATCGTTAATGTTAGCCATGTTAGGGTGTGCATGTTAATTGTATGATGCACACAGTGTATTACAAATGTGATGTCTGAATAAATGCCTAATCAAAAGTTGTTCCTATTCTTTCTATCTTTCTTTTTTTCTGAATTCAACTCATAAGACTGTGGTGTGCAAATAGATCTTTGTCTTTATTTACCCTAGAGCCAGCGAAGGCTGTATTTGTCTTTAAGATTGTGGAACTAGTCATTGCAATTTCAAGGCCCAAAGTCACAAATGTGAATCAGTGGGTTGGAATTAAAAGACCTCAGCCTTTATTAAAGGACATTACATATTCATGTAGAAGGTTTGATGGCATACAGTAGAGGGTGAGTCAGTGGCACCTGGTCAAGTGTTCAGGACTGTGTACAAGGTTGAAGATTATACTACACTGAAGCCATGTTACCCATCTTATAAGTATTTGTCTGTGTGAAACATGCTGTAATGTACTCTTGATTCAGCAACAGAAATATCAGTGATGTCATGTACATGTAGTCTGGCATGAACATGTATATCTGCTCCTCTTACATGAAGAGTTGAGGACACCAATTCATAGGAATTACAAAAAGTATAATCCTAATTACCTTCTTAGTACAACTTCATACAAGTATTTTAAAAGGAAAAACATTCAACACTGTTGTTTGATAATGTAACCAATGTAACAGTTGAAAGCTGACCACCTTAGAACAAAATGTAGACTTTCTCTGAAGAGCAAAAAATTAATTTGAATTTACACTTGACAAATTTATTAACAAAATTTGAAATTATTGCTTATCAGTAAATTATTAAATGCAAGATACACAATGTATTGCTAGCTACACTTCAGATACAGTGCACTAAGGTATTGTCTTGTATTTGGCAACCTTGAATTTAATGTATGTATTACCTGTTTCATTTCACATGTCCAGATTAGCTTGTTGGATATCTTACATTTTATATATTAAATTTGATTATGTCTATTTAAACATGTATTTTACATTGGCTATAAACAAAGTTGTCTTGGGCATTGCATGGTTAAAAACGTATTAAGCAGGTTTCGATACTAACTACATGTAGTAGGTGCTCATGTGTCCTGGGCGCCCAAAATCTTTGTCCAGCCCCAACATTTTTGAAGCTTTTTTGAACTTTTTACATACATGTACATCATATGTAACAGTAAAAAAGTAATCTTTTGACCACCTTCCAAAAATGTTAGTGTGGAGCCCTGTATTGAGTAATGTTGAGCTTGATTAATAATTGCACATTATTTTGTCCTTTGATTTCTTGCAGGAGTAGGAAGACATAGGCTCTGAGCCATGTCGTTGGAAATGGAAAACAATGGCGTCAAGTATGACAATAATGAAGACGCTGCCTTGGATGATGGAGGAGCCAAGCTGTTTGAGCGTTCTCGAATCAGAGCGCTTGCAGGTATGATAAAAAAAAATAAAAATTGTTGGGAAAGAAACGAGCAATGTGCAGAAATGGCTGGGGCATATATTTTATTGTATAAACAGGCCTACAATGTACATGTACACTGTACATATAGAATCAAAGTTTTTTAAACAAATTTGTGCTGTTGTTTCTTAGATTTCTTGAACAGTACCGTAATGTAGTGATTATACAGTCAGTGAAAATAAAAGATAACAAATAATTGTAGATATATATATACATGTATACAAAGGAACATTTTTATGATTTATGAACAAAATGTTTGCACCTTTTTTCCCTTCAAATAAAATGTATGCATACCCTGGTGTCTTTACTAGGTTTGTAACAAATATTCTTATTTCTTGCCACAGATGAGCGTGAAATGGTGCAGAAGAAAACATTCACAAAATGGGTGAACTCACATTTACAAAGAGTGGGATGTCGCATTGTGGATCTATATACGGATTTATACGATGGACGTATGCTGATCAAGCTCCTAGAAGTTTTATCAGGAGACAAACTGGTAAGTAGGCTTGCTCAAAGCTATCAAAAGGGACAAACAAGTTTTGTTAGTATACATGTAATTGAGACTGTACCTGTATGTCATGCTTNGTTTTATCAGGAGACAAACTGGTAAGTAGGCTTGCTCAAAGCTATAAAAAAGGACAGACAAGTTTTGTTAGTATAATTAAGAATGTACCTGTATGTCATGCTTAAAATTCCTACATATCATACATTATGTATGCAGCAAAGATCTTGATTTCTTCTAATAGAAGAGGCAAAACATGCGAGCCGCCATTTTGGATTATAATGACAATGGAAATAAATGCATGCCTACATTATAATCCCAAAATCCCAAAATGGCGGCTTGCATGTTTTGCCTCTTCTTTTAGACTAATATAATATTTCTTAAAGTCCTGGAAAGCCACTTGATATCAACAAACATGGTTAACAACAACTCCAAATGAAAAAAATATTTCCAACTGGATATCAACAAACATGGTTAACAACAACTCCAAATGAAAAAAATATTTCCAACTGGCAACTGTGCATGTCTTTTGTAGTATTTGATTAGTTTTTATAGCGTTTTTTTTTCTTTCGTCAGATCATTTGCCGTGTTGCCGATCATTTTTTATTGATTGGAGATCAGAATTTATCATCCAATTATTGGTTACAGGGTTACATGGGACCTCATGTACATGTAATGGAATACAAAACACATGTACGTGAAAACATGTACATGTACGTACCCTTTAAACTTATTTTAAATTTTTTGATAAACCAGGGTAGTTTGTGAAAAAAAAGACAAATATTTATTCGAATTTGTAAATGCTACATACACCTGCAGTTCTCATTTGAAATAATGATCTACATGTATAGAATTAATAGGTTGTAGCCCTATACAATATAATCTCCATACATTCATAGATTGATTTATTGAAAAATAGGCTGACCTATGAAATTTTGTTAAACAAGTCTGTATGTCTTTACTCGTGTATATGAGTATGTCTGCTTTCAGAATTCACTTCAGTATTATAAAATTACAATGTACACCCCCTGTACACATTTTGATGTGATTCACAAAGATCATAATTGTACATTTGTACCAGCAATGGTGTATGTATTGTCACTGCAGTTTAATCCTCTCATATTATAAGATCCTCATCCCTGTACACAACAACGTAAAGCCAAAGGCATCCTTCTATACCATCCATCTGTGCACACACACAGTGGCTTATTATGTGTTGCTCAATAGCACTGCTCTTGCTGTAAAAGGGTGTGTCTGTCATCCAGGCACACTGCAGTATGTATGTCCATGGTACAACATACAATGAAGTATGCTGCTGAGAGGGAAAGCTCTCTGCAGAGAGGGAATGCATGACCTCCAGAGCTAGAGTAGGCCTATATTAGATAGAGATACTGTATGTATGCATGTACACAGTGTACATGTACATTGTAGTTGGATCAAATTTACTACATATAAATGTAGCTTCACACGCACAGGGTTATTAAATATACATTGATTAACAATATACATGTACACTGTATGAAGCATAGAATGAGGTATTGTTTCTTCAATGTAAAAAATACATGTACATGTACAGTACTTGTATGTGGCATGTTTAAATATGAGAATTTAGATGGAGATTGTAAGTTACCGGTATCGTTTCAGATTATAACATGAATAATCAAAGATGGAGGAATGAAAGACATTTTATAAATATAATATACACTGTACATGTAGGCCTAGGAATTGTGTGCAATTGGTTCAGTTGATACCTATATTTTTTTTATGGAATAATTGCAAGAACATTAAATCGCTTGAAACATTTTTAAAAATTGTAATTAATCCACACAAAGAAGACGAAAATTTTATTATCAAATTTTATTTTCTCAACATCCATAGATTTACATGTACATTTATGGTAATGTTGGTTTGTTGGGAACTAAAAAGTTTGTTTATGAGTGGTGAAATTTATATGTATAGGGTCTACAGTATATTGACTTTGTAGACTTTTGCTGATATCACAAAATTTCAGGAAAAAATGTGTACCCTATTTGCCGGCGATAAGGCCGCATCGCCGCATAGGCCGCACCCCCAACTTTGACATTTCAAAGAAGGGAAGAAAAAACAAAAAAACAAAGAGGGAAAAAAAAAACGGACAAAACAAAATACAGTAATCATTATTTTCTTGTAGAACACTATTTTTTTTATTACAAACTGATACCAAATTCATCAATATTCTTATAAATTACCGGAAGTTTAGCTAAAAAAATGATCGCAGGCAGATTTTGTGTCTGATATTTACCCCTACCACAATGTATGGTGTGATGCGAAATATCATGAAATGGATACAAAGATCAGAAATTCGACTTGGTGCGACTTCGGCTGGATGCGCAATTGCGTTCTTGGCAGGTCTGTAGCGGTCCCTTCTTTTACTTTTAGCAATGCATAGGCGCAAACTTAGAGCAAGATCTATCGGCAGATGTTGTTTTAGGAAGTTTATTTTCGTCTTCATGTCAACAATGCAAGATAAAATTGTCGGTAAGATGTGTGGAAATGTCCTGTACCATAGTGGTATAGATATAGTCCCATATTTACAAATTCATGCTGTTTTTTCATGGTTTTGACTTGCAATTTATTTTATTTTTTTACTCTTTCGCCGCAAAGGCAGCACCCTGACTTTTTGATACTTTCTCTTCCAAAACTACTGCGGCCTTTACGCCTGCAAATACAGTACATGTACATATATAAATAAACAAACTTAAGTTAAAAAGCTACATGACTATGACAGTGTAAAACTACTACACTGCATGTTCATGACCACAATACTGTTTTTTTTTTTTAATTTAAAAGAAAGATTAAGACTGCACAATGTTAGCAATGAAATATTTGTCCTGGTTTTTATAAATATTAACATGGATTTTTATTTTAAATTCACATTCATCACAAGAAAAAAAATTTCTGATTGAAAAATGTTAAAATTACATGTAAACCGCATGAAAAGGAAAAGAAAAATTTGTATATGAGTAGAAGATCCCAATAACAAAAAATACCCCCCCAAAATAAACCTGTGCATTGTGATGCATACAATTCATATAATCGTCTGTAATTTTGATGCAAGTACAGTACATGTAGTAAAAATGGGAATCATTGTATACAGTACATGTACATGTACATTTAAATGTAGGCCCACCTATTGATGCAGTCAGACCAATTGAGAACTTTGAACTGTTTGTCACATGTTCTATTCTAGCCTAGCGGCAAATATCGTTTGAGGGGAGTTTTAAGGCGAAACAAACTAAGGGGTGGGGGGGAGGTTGCTTGAAGTACACTCAACAAAGATGATACATTGTTCAAGGTGCATGCAGGCAATGTTTGATCCAAGATAACAAAGAAAATTCATTCATCATTGAATGACTTCCACTGTAGTTAGACTTTGAAATGCTATTCTTTATTAAAGAAGTCACTACATGTACAGGTATGCATTATCAATATCACACACAAATTAGGATATTAATACTGTATGTGTCTCTCTGCATCAATCTAAAATACAGTGTATGCATGTCAGTATATTTGTATTTTTTTCAATATTAAGATCTGTGAAGTCTCCTCTCTATGACGGTTTATGGCCTAGTCAAATCTGTCATGTAGGCTTACACAACTAAAATCTTAAATGCATACATGTAGTCCAATGAGACAACAATTTATAGCATAATCATGCTAGCCTATACAAGCAGCCACCTCCCACGCACTACAGAGTATGCATACAGCCAGGCCTGCTGCCAGATCTTACCAAGACTCCAACAGAGTGTGACCTACCACGCTAGCATCTTCACTGTTTGCAATTGTATGAGTCATCAACGTGCACTGAAACGTGGCAAGAGAATAGTGTGTGCAGATGTCTACTCTCCATTTACCATTCAACATGTGATCACATAATGTCAACCAATACCAATAGAAAAATGGGTAGGGTTGGTATTGATGGAAAAAAAAAAGAATAAACAGATACGATTGTATGTGAGCAGTCATCTGTTTCAAACTTTGAATCTGCTTTCCCAGGGCAGGGTAGTTGCATTCAGTTGGTAACCTTCGATCTTTTATTGACTGGAGAACTACTACAGGTATGAAACATTATGCATGCAGGGAGGTACCTTTGGAGAGTCTGCATTCGTCGACTGTGATAGATGTAGTTTTTCCTCTGTCTTCAACTCATGTTTAATTCTACTATTTATCAGTCTTAAACATATTCTCATAATATTGTCTAGTATTGTATGTACAGTGTAGTTTTCAGTACCGGTACTGGGTACTACTACTCAGTCTACTCTACTTGTACAACATATATTTGCATTTCCTTCTATCACCACAACATTTACAATTTACATGGTAGAATAGTTTATCATAACAGTCCTAAGAATAGTTATTGAAATTGAGAAGATTTCACTGAGATTTTTACACCTTTTTTTTTCTCCTTTTGACATCATTTGTGGACTGTACAATGAACATGTATAGCAGAATTGCTATATTGGCAACAGTAATGTATTTTGACTTGATGTCAGTGAATTGAAACCTTACCAGGGTGTACAGGTAATGAAGTTGGAAATAGAAATGTAGTGGAGAAAAACTCTTATTCTGTTAAAAAAAATGGAAAAAGCTGCATAAATATTTTTACTTTCTTTTGTGGAAATACAATAAATAGATGAAAGTTTGCATCTTACAGTACATGGAATGTTAATTGAGCCTTCTTGTGGCCATAACACACTACACCCTCATAAAACCCCAATATGCCAACACAAGTCAATGGTGCATAAATGGACCTTCAAGCCAACATTGGACCAAGTTTTTGAAGTCACAGACTTCATTTACTTATAATGTGAAATCTATATACAGTAATTCTTTGGCTAAGCAAACATAAAATATGATTCAAATCTATTTTTATTTATATATTGTATAAAACTTTATAAAAGAATATTCTTAGTTGTCAACAGTACTTCCTCCCTTACCAATACATTTCCTCTATAAAAGTAGGAGCACTCTTACTTACACTGTTATTTTGTATGATTAAAATGCCAAATGCAATTGAAATATTGTTAGTTGAGTCAAGTGGTTCCGTCTGAGGTATTGTGTTTTTTCAAGACTCTTTATGATTACAGGTTTTATGGTTGAAAGATTATAAAGGCATTCTTGTACTACAGAAATGTATGAGAAAGAAAGTCTGCTTGGACTTGCAGTTATTTTACATGTTAAGTGAATGTTTGCATACATGTATTCTTGAATGTATTCTGACTAACTGTACAATGCAATTCAAATAATTGCATTGCACCTCTGTATTACACCAGTCACACCATTGAGACAGACACCTAATTAACTCCAGACCGAAGTAAATATTACATTACCTCGAATGGCCAGGAATCGGTCCGTTTGGAGTCAGAGTAGAGTTGGTTGGTGGTGTGACTGTGGTAGAAGTCTTCAGGCAAAATAAACATGAGAGTAAGAATGTACATGTACAAATGTATGTAATTTTGATTTTCAGATGTTTCAATTCAAGTATAAATGTACATGTACATGTACATGTATCTGTTGTTCAGTTTAAAAGGATGGAATCTTGTACATGTATATACTGAACTTTTTAAAACAATTTTTTTACAGTATATTAACTTTCAAGCCAGTACAGATGATGAACCATATTAACACTTATCACTCTTGATGTTCTTTGCAGCCCAAACCCACGAAAGGCAAGATGCGCATTCACTGTTTAGAGAACGTAGACAAGGCCCTGCAATTTCTGAAAGAGAAGCGAGTACATTTAGAGAACATGGGATCCCATGACATCGTAGATAGCAACCACAGATTGACCCTTGGTCTCATCTGGACCATCATCCTTAGATTCCAGGTAGGTGTCCACTATACTATGTTTCTACAAACTTGAAAGGGCACAGTTCTGGAGACTATTACCCATTTCAATGATCTGTCTAGAGCTCTTGTCTAACTCTTTATTTGAGTTGCCAGCAAGAAAGCTGGTCAAGGCTTTTTTAATTCAATTTTTGGTGGTTCCATACAGTGACTGTACAGAACTTTCTTGAACAAAGGCAGCACATTGAACTTGCCTAGCAGGATTGAAGGTGGCCAATGGGATTCTGACAACTACAAATTTCAAGTTCTGGTGTCCATTCTACAAACTACATGTACATACATGTATACAGTGTATTTGATAGTACTGCTACCAGAGTTTACCTTCCGCAAAACAAGTTTTGATTCAAAGAAAATCTATCCGTGCTATAATGTCGGTGACAATGCTGAAATGAAAACATGAGAATAAACTGGGCTTAAATGCTCTCCTCTCGATTGGAAAAAGAAAAAGAAATCTAACATGAAATAGAGGAAAAAAATTATGGTCACATGCATCTCTCGAAAGTGTAATGTGCATTACCGATTTTCCCTAGAATTCATGTCGCCAAGTCTATGTTATAGGTGGGGTCTTGCAATATCTGTAACTTGAATAGATGCAGTTGGTTTCAGTTGTAACATGGCTGAATCCACAGTATCACTTGTAATGTAACTGTACCATGTGAATGATAGATAGGGTCTCTAAACATGACCTTTCTATTGGCTGCATGGCAGAATGCAGCACTTGGAATGTGCTTCTCTTCAGGGAGGAGATGGTACAGGGATTAAATGTTAATTCAAGTTCACAGTCATAAAGAGTTACGCGCTCTATTTCAGTAAGGTCTAGGAATGTGACGGTGAGATGGATACATGATGTGTTTACCATTGCTTTGACGAGTAATGACGATGTGCTGTGACAACATTTCAGTTAAATTCATACTTCCAATGAACAAATGGATTCTGATGAGTGATTAAAAGAATGAAAAGATTTATGCTCTCATCCAATAAACAGACCAAAAAATATGAGCATCCATAACAAAATTGATTATTGTAAATGAAAAGCAAAGAAGAAAAAGTGAACTTTGAAGAAAATGAAATGCTGACATTCCCATGTGAGGGAAATGCATCTATTTGAAAAGTCCCTTGCAACATAGTGAACAAGTTCAATTGTGTTCCCATAAATTGTACACCCGTATTCCATTTACAAATTTGCCAATGGGGCCAAGTTGAGTGATAACTGACGTTCAAGGTGAGTTAGGGCCCATAATTGGAATAACACATCGAGAGTGCTTATGTGATGCATTAATTCTGCATCAGAAATGCACTAGCTGCCAAGCCCAGTCTGAAGCAATATGAAGGCTGGGGCTTTGATGAGGCGCCGAGAAGGTTGATGCTGCATAGTATTCATTGTATTGGGAATGGGTTGTAAGATGGAAATGTGGAGAAAGAGAGAAAGGGAGAGAGAGAG